>JAUUTY010001267.1:0-73592 GCA_030979885.1 Lolium multiflorum
CAACACGGATCCAAGGAACACGAGACTTGGCCTTGCTCTGAGATGGATTCAACCAGTGCAACATGAGCAACTCGTATAGCATGTGGCCAGAACTAGTTACACCTTACAACCAGGCTCCCTGGACATGCACCGATCAGTCGAACTGTATGATGGCCTTACTCATCCCAGGTCCCAAATCTCCTGGGAAGGATTTTGATGTGTTCATGCAGCCTCTTATTAGAGACTTGCAAACATTATGGAGGGTGTCCCTACACGGGATGTGTGTCAACCTAAAGAACAAAATTTTCTATTACGTGCTGCTGTATGCACCCATGATTATCCAGCTTTGGGCACTATGTCAGGCAGAGTAACATCAGGTTATAATGCATGTGTTCACTGTGATACTGATCAGCTGGCAGTGAGGATAATAAACAAGATATGCTATATGGGCCATCGCCGTTTCCTTCCATTAGATCAAAAATTTCCGAAAAAATAGAAAAAAATTGCAATTTATTGGTGATCAGGCCTGTAAAAGACTAAACCGCAGCACTTTAAGAGTCACGAGTTGGAGGCGCACCTAGAGAGCGGTCAGAAATGTTAAACCGGGGAAAACCACCGGCCGCCCACGGCGGAGTACGGCGAGAGAAGAATACGAGAAGATGCGACGGCTGAGTAGTAGCGAGATAGAAAAAGGAAGAGACGAGATGAGCTAGGTCTAGCAGCTACCAAAAGGAAGATGGGAGGTGAAATAGCGTACGTACCAAGAGGAAGGAAATGGAAAATGATAGGCCGAGAATATTTTATAAGCGCAGGACCACTCTTTGGGACTTGCCGTATTGGGCTGGTAAGAAGCTTCGGCATAATATTGATATCATGCGCATGGAGAAGAATATATGTGACAGCATTGTCGGCACATTACTCAACATTCCATCCAAGACAAAAGATAGCTCAAATGCTAGGATTGATTGTGCAACATTGAATGTTAAGAGGCACTTGCAACTGGATCGTAATGACAAAGAGTGAACAAAGGCAAGGAAAAACATTATAAATTTCGAGGCGCGGAATTCACATTGCCGATGCCTAAAAGGAGATTATTTTGTGAGTACCTCCGAGGTGTGATGTTCCCGTTCGGATTTGCTTCCAACATTGCAAATTGTCTCAATCCTGAAGGAAACAAGCTCCAAGGGTTGAAAACTCACGATTGTCACATCCTGCTCCAAAGGCTTTTAGCTATTGGCATTAAGGTTAGTGAAGCCAAATATGTACAACGTGATTGCGGAGTTGGACTGCTATTTAGAAATATCTTAGTAAAAGATCAAAGCAGGGCTGTTGTAGAACGTCTTAAGGTGGACATAGCGGTAATCCTGTGCAAGCTGGAGCCCAGTCTATATGTGTTCTTTGATGTGATGAATTGCTATGTTCTCATCTACCTGTTGAGGCACTTTTAAGAGGTCGGTACAGTATGGATGGATGTGCCCTATAGAACGTCGTGCACTTTCAAGAATACAGTTAGGAACAAAGCTAGACCGGAGGCTTGCATTGCAGGCGTATATTGCTGCTGAAGCATATACATTTACCTCAAGATATATTCCCGATATTGAGACCAGATTCAATCGGGTATCGCAGAATTTTGGAAGTTGGAGGATCTGTTTTTAAACATGGTGTTGAGCTAATAGGAAGGAGGACCGAAAAAACATTAGAGCAGTCTGAATTTGAACAGCTGTCTTGGTATGTGCTGAATAATGCTACAGAGGGTGATGAATATGTTAAGTGAGTACTATGCACACGAACTACTCAGTTCTCGCATATACTATGAACTTGTATCAAAATGAAATATATTCGGTGACTTGGCTATGTTTTGCGAGGTTGTACATGGAAACGAATGGAAAGCTATCGGCACGTGGGAGTGGGTTTCAGGACTGGTTTGAGAAATATGTAAGATGTTCAATTGCACTTTGACTTGTCTATGTGTTTTCACATGAGATGACCTCTTGTCTATTTTGTAATCGTAGATCTCGAAACTCCATGCGGAGAATCAAGGCGCAGTTAGTGCTGATCTCCTTGTCCTATCACGTGGTCCAGATAAGAGGGTGTTGGTAGCTGCAGCTTGCAATGCCAATGGTGTCCATTACAGCTCCTATGAGCGTGAACAACATTTGAAGACAAGAAATAGTGGCATCTGTGATGGAGATCATGACAACCCAGAGAAAAAGAGATCGATCATTTGACTAGTATGGTCACATAGAGATTAGTCGGGATTGTTCTAGTATTAAGGTTCTTCTTAGATCTGTGGTTCTATTTAGTGTTATTGGTACAACCAAGATCAAAACAAGGGCAGGTGCCGGAAATGATGGGTATTTCATATGGTGATCCTCGCTTTCGATGGTACAAGGATGGTCTTATACTTTGGTACCTCAAAGCAGCCAAAATTACTTTTCTTGGAAGGCAAGGGTCTAGAAAAGGATGAAAGGTATGTGCAAAAGTTGTGGCAAGGAACATATATGAGTTTGGATGAGAATGCGGATCCAATAATTGGTGCCTGACAGATGATTTATTTGATTTGTATGCAAACTAAAGTTGTTGACATTGATGAAACCTCGTTGAATACAGGTATTCCTACACATGATGGAGAAGTAGATTTCCCTTGGTGAGGTTAGCATAGTCGACAAAGAGATGGATAACTGAAGCTACCTGGTGAATCTCAGGAGGAGAATGGACAGGACGAGCATGCGAATAGAATGAAACGGAGATGATGATGATGATGATGATGATGATGATGATGATGATGATGATGATTAGATTCTTGTCTTGTTCATGTTGTGAGATGAAGAACCATGATTTGTTTTGATTTTCTATTTTGGAAAATGTATGAGTCCACGAAGACAATTATCTTGTTGGTTGTAATCACATGACTAATTAGTTATGTTTGTTGTCCTACTAAAAGTTGGTCAAACTTGATTGTGTGGGGTAATCACATCTTTGTTTGATTCATAGGGTCATATCATAGGAAAATAGAATGATAATAGATCAACTAATGCAGAATATCTTATAACCACAATCAAATAGAATTTCTCTTGACATAGGATTCAAGTTGGCATGGCATCCTGTTATCACCAGAATTTGACCAAGTCAGACAAATCGAAAATAAGATGGGTCAGCACTTTATCGCGGCAGATAGGGCAGCTGGCGTTCGTTACAAACCAGGAGAAGATGCACTTCCTATGGAACGGGTGTTTGCATCCCCGGAGACGCACCGTTGTGCGCCGCGATAGCCCCAGCATGCATATGCTGCAGTGGCCGTCCTCCGGCGCAACTAGGACCCAACTGTCTTGCAGCGCCGGCAAGTTGATGATGAGCCGGTGGTCCACCCTAAGGGTGAGGTCGAAGTGGAGGCCAGCGAGCGACGACACGCCTGTTGCCACATCAGGTGCATAACATCGTAAGGCATGATGATGTCACTCCTCCTCCGTGAGGTTCAGGTTCTTGAGCAACCATACACGGGCAAGAATCTACGCGCATAGTTCGCACGACATTGCCCCCACTACGCAGCTTCCTCGGAGGCAGGCTAGATCCAGCACCACCTCTTCGCGGGGTGTAGTGGTGATATCGTCCTCATCCGGTGGGGCAGGGAGGGGGCAGGCCATCTCCTCCCGAGCTCGTACGTCCTCGAGAAGAAGATGTGCCTTTGTCATAGTGTACGGGGACGCCTCCGCCCTCGCCCACGGCCGGCGGCTGGCCGACGGAGAAGTCGGGTGCTTGCCGACACACGGCGGGCACGGAAGACATGTGGGCCGGTTCGATGATGCGCTCGCGTGAGGAGCGCTCTGGTAGGGGCGTCGCGCCATTGGGGATTCTTCGGAGGGCGGTAGAGCGGCTGGTCGACGGTGAGGTGGTTGGTGTGAGATGTGGGATGAGGCCGGGGGAAGTGGGCGGAGTGGTCGGGACTAGGGACTGCCCTCAACTTTCCGCAGTAGTTTATGATAATAATTGGTGGACGAGGGAGACTAGTCCAGAGACTAAGTTGATAAATCATGTTCGAAGGAAAATGCCCAAGATTTATTATCAAATTCAAGCTAATTTCGCCGATTTTTTTCTGCCGTTCATTAGACATATCCGCGGCCTTTGGTCTACGGGATTCGCTGCTACGGTGTCATCGAGTACTATTTTCTACCCAATTCAGAAACATCCATAAAGCTAGTACGGTAGATAGCTTTCCTGCTTGGCATTTTCCATTTTTTTAATCTTTTCTTCCTTATCCCTTTCGCTCATGCTGTACTTGCAGCCATTGCTACACTACACCAGCGAGGTGATCTCTATATGATAGGCACGGTTTTAGTAAAACAACAAGTTGTAGATAGCTAACCATAAGACACATGTTGAGAGTGAGCTCGCTCTTGTGATTGGGCTCCAATAGTCGAGGTGAGTCACAGCTGCAATGAGAGAGGTTTGTGCTGAATTAATTAGCACGGAGAAGCGTAACTAGCACTAGATGGAGAAGGCATAGTACACATATCGGACACGACGCGTCTGGCGAGCGGCTCGCATTCACTTGCACATCGGTGCGGTACAACAAAGATGATGAAGAAGGATTGGAGCTTTGAAGGTAGTCGGAAAAGTTACAAAAAATAATACGTGCAAAACTTAACCTGTATAAACGCACATGCATGGATAATTTTACATTTCTGCATGAGAAAGACATGTCAATTTTCGGTACGACATGGTTTGATTTGTCAAATTTGATGCTCCTTAATGCATTTAAGTGAAAATTACAGGTTTATTCATTATTTGCCGATTTTTAACGTTACGTGCAGGTGACTAGCAAACTATAAGTGTGTGATTGCTTGCTTCAAAATAAGGATATGTAATCATTTTGTATAAGGTAGTACCAATTAGTCGTTATATTGCGGAACTTAAGAGTTTTGAGAGATTCAACTCGTTGCTACTCCATAAGAATGGTCATGTTGACAAATTTGATCCGGTGTTGAACCAGAGCCAGAAACATTTCAAAAACTTGAGCATGGAAGAGGCTAGGGGTAAATGCCCCAAGGCCAGCCGGGCCTATCGTAGGTGCCGTCCCGGGGAGGACCTTAATTTGGGGCGCGCGGACGGCTGCGGTACCCCGAGCTCGAGGCCGCCGTACCGGTGGCTCGACCGCGACGAGGCATGGCGGCGCGCGGAAGCGGAAGCGACGGCGGCGAAAGGTAAAGCTCCTGCTGACAAACATACTAGGCACAAATGGGCAACCTTCGGTAACCCATGTTCCATTTTTTGTGGGGATAACCCCATGTACCACCTTCCCAATAGAAAAATTACTTGTCCAACCTTCCCCTGTTGGGCCCAATATTTCACTTTTGGGTTGCCAAGGAACATCTACATGGTAATTGTTATCGGTCTACTTGCTCGGCCGTCGAAGCATAACTACAAATGGGCCTTCTGCTCATGCAATTTCGGCCCTTTTCTAATGAAACCACTGAGATCCTATGATTGGCAAAAAAAAAAAAAAATACACGGAGATTCTACATAAAGTTGTTTTTATTTATTTTGAATTATAGGGTTCAAATTTTTGCTCATGGGCAATATGAAAATCCTTGATCGCTCCCTCGCACATGGATAACGGTATTTTTAAAAATTCATAAAGTGGATTTGAAATTTAAAACATATCCTAATAATTCCTTGATTTAATCTATCAACTTGCAAGATCTTGGAGCCAAAGAGTTTGTATTAGTCTGTAGAATATACCGATAAACCTGTCGTTAACAAGAAATGAAAGTTTATCGTTGAGAGGATACCATGTGGGACCCATGAGGCAATTACCGTCCTCAACGTTTCAAAGAAAAGGCAAGTCAGAAATTAATGAGGGTAAAAAATAAATCCTACAAAGGAAACATTTATTGTTCATAGAGGTGACATGTGGGACAGAATCACTTGTTGCATCCTCATCATTTAAGTCGAGGATCGGAAAGAAAAAGGCAAATACTTGAAATTAGGGTCAAAAATAAATCCAAAAAAGGAAACTTATATTCTTCATAGAGGATGACATGTGGGACCGACCTGCCGGCAGCGTCCTCATCGTTTCCAAGGCGCGCGGGATCAAAGAAAAAGGCAAATAGCCGAATAGAGGTAAAAAAAATACAACAAAGGAAACTGTTGTTCATAGAGGCTGACTTGTGGACTCATGAGCCAGCGGCACCTCAAGTTCAAAGGCGGCATATGATCGAAAGAAAAAGGCAAGTTAGCAAAAATCAGTGGGTAAAAAAAAATCTAAGAAATGAAACTTTATTGTACAGTCCCATGAGCCAGCACACCTTACTCAACGTTTCAGTGGCGGCATGAGATAGAAAGAAAAAGGAAAGTGACCAAATATCAGGAGCAAAAAATAATCCAAGAAAAGAAACTTTTATTGTACATAGATGATGACATATATGGGTCCCACTTATACAAGCTCTTTCGCTCAAGATCTTGCAAGTTGATTGTACATAGAGGATGACATGCGGGCCCCTTGTGTCGGCAGCTTACTCAAGTTTCAAAGGCGGTCAGGGGATCAAAAGAAAAAAGGAAGTAGCCAGAAATTAGCGGTAAACAATAACTCCAAGGAAGAAACTTTTATTGTTCATAGAGTATGACATGCGGGACCCATGCGCTAGCGGCTTCCTCAACGTTTCAAAGGGGGCATGAGATCGAAAGAAAAGACAAGTGACCAAATATCGGGAGCAAAAAATAATCCAGAAAAAGTATATTGTACATAAAAGATGACATACGGGTCCCATTTTGCAACAGCGGTGTCAACGTTTCAAATCTGCGGCTTGAGATCAAAAGAAAAAGAGTAGCGAAATTAGGGGTAAAAAAACTCCCAGAGAAAAAAAGTTGATTGTACATAGAGGATGGCATGCGGGTCCCATGACCCGGCCCCACGCACTCAACGTTCCCGGAGCGGCATGAGATCGAAAAGAAAAGGAAAGAGACCAAATACAGGGCAAAAATAATCCAAGAAAAACTTTTATTGTACATAGAGGATGACATATGGGTCCCACTTATACAAGCTCTTCCGCCCAAGATCTTGCAAGTTGATTGTACATAGAGGATGACATGCGGGCCCCTTGTGTCGGCAGCTTACTCAACTATTTCAAGGCGGCGGGGGATCAAAGAAAGAGCTTGACCAAAAATCAGGGGTTGAAAAATCCAAGAAAAGAAACTTTTATAGTATCGGGATGACATGTGGGTCCCATGGGCAAGCAGGTTCCCAACGTTTCAGAGGTTGCATGAGATCGAAAGAAAAAGGCAAGTGACCAAAAATAAGGGTAAAAAAATCCAAGAAAAGGTCAGTTGTACATAGAGGATGACATGCGGGTCCCATCGGTCAGCGGCTTACTAACGTTTCAAGGCGGCGGGGGATGAAAAGAAAAGGAAATAGCCAAGATCGGAAGTTTTGAAAAAATCAAAAGAAAAAGAAACTTTATAGTACATAGAGGATGACATGTGGGTCCCATGGGCCAGCAGGTTCCTCAACGTTTTCAAGGGCGGCATGAGATCGAAAAGAAAAAGGCAAGTGACCAAAAATCGGAGGGTGAAAAAGTAATCAAAAAAGAAACTTGATTGTACATACAGGATGACATACGCTCCCAACGTTTCAAATGCGGTTTGAGATCAAAAGAAAAAGAAAGTAGCCCAGAAATTAGGGGTAAAAAAAAACTCAAGAAAAGAAAATTGATTGTACATAGAGGATGACATACGGGTCCCACGAGTTTGCGGCTTACTCAACGTTTCCAGAGCGCGAGGGGATCAAAGAAAAATAGCCAAAAATCGAGAGAGTGAAAAAAAACCCAGAAAATACAACTTTTGTAGTACATAGAGGATGACATACGGGTCCCATGAGCAAGCAGGTTCCTCAACGTTCCAAACGTGGCATGGGATCGAAGGCAAGTGACCAAATATCGAGGCCAAAAATAATCCAAGAGAAAAGAAACTTTATTGTACATAGAGGATGACATGCGGGTCCCATTTTGCGGCGGTCCCAACGTTTCAAATGCGGCTTGAGATCAAAGAAAAAGAAAGTAGCAGAAATTAGGGGTCAAAAAAAACTCCAAGAAAGGAAAGCTTTATCGTTCATACGGGTGACATGTGGGACCTATGAACCAGCAGCTTACTGGACGTTTCAAGGCGACGAGGGGATCAAAGAAAAAGGAAATAGCCAAAAATCAGAGGGGTGAAAAAAATCCAAGAAATCAAACTTTTATTGTACATAGAGGATGACATGCGGGTCCCATGGGCAAGCGCAGATTCCTCAACGTTTCCAACGTGGCATGAGATCGAAAGAAAAGGCAAGTGACCAAATATCGAGGCCAAAAATAATCCAAGAAAAGCTTTGTGTACATAGAGGATGACATCAGGGTCCCATTTAATGACCAGGTCTAGGCATTTCCAAGGCGGCACGGGACCAAGAAAAATGAAGTAAGCCAGAAACCAGGGGGTGAAAAAAAATCCAAGAAAAGAAAGATTTCAGATAATTTTGCATCTAGACATACGGGCCTTCGAACTATCATACAGGCCTTTTGACACATTCTGAACAGCCCATCGAACATGATAGTTCGGATTTTTCTCAAAAAAAAAAAACGGGGAAAGTCCTATGCTTCGCCAAAACAAAAAACAAGAGATTCAAGATATATGTTGTAAAAATAAAGATTTAATTTATCAGTTTGCAATAGCTGGACGCAATACACTGTTTGGTAATACGCAAAATAAATCAAGATATCACATGTTTCTTGTACGGGGAGAGTGGCCGACATCGTGGACCCATGAGCCCGCGGCGTCGTTTTAAAGGCGGCGGGGGATGGAAGAAAAAAATAAACCAAAAATCTGTTGGTAAAAAATCCAGAAAAGAAACATATCAAGATTACGAGAGGATGACATGCGGGACCCATGAGCGGCGGCTCCTCCGCGCTTATTGTTCATAGAGGCCGACATGCGGGCAGGCAGGAGCGTCCTCAACGTTTTAAAAAGGCGCCGGAGATCGAAAGAAAAAAATAAGCCAAAAATCATTTGGTAAACAATATCCAAGAAAAAAGAAACATTTACCGTTAAGAGAGGATGACATACGGGACCCATGAGGCAGCGGCATCCTCAACGTTTAAGGCGGCGGGGGATCAAAGAAAAAAAAAGGAAATATCCGAGAAATTAATTAGGGGTTCAAAAAAAAATCCATCAAAGGAAACTTTTATTGTTCATAGAGGATGACTTGTGGGACAGACCTCAACGACGTCCTCATCGTTTCAAAGGAGACAGGGGGTCCAAAAGAAAAAGGCAAATAGCCGAAAATCAGGGGGTAAAAAATAACTCCAGAAAGGAAACTTTTATTGTTCGTGAGGATGACATGCGGGACCCATGAGCCGGCGGCTTACTCAGCGTTTCAAAGGCGCATATGGTCGAAAGAAAAAGGCAAGTGACAAAATATCGGGGAGCAAAAGATAATCCAAGAAAAGAAACTTTATTGTACATAGAGGATGACATGTGGGTCCCATTTTGCGGCAGCGGTCTCAATGTTTGTAATGCGGCTTGAGATCAAAAGAAAAAAGAAAGTAGCTAGTAATTAGGGGGGTGAAAAAAAATCCAAGAAAGGAAAGTTGATGGACATAGAGGATGACATGCGGGTCCTTTGAGCCAACAGCTTACTCAACGTTTCAAAGGGGGGATCAAAAGAAAAAGGCAAGCCAAAAATCAGAGGGTGAAAAAATCCAACAAAGGAAACTTTTATAGCACATAGAGGATGACATGCGGGTCCCATGAGCCCGCAGGTTCCTCAACGTTTCAAACGTGGCATGAGATCGAAAGAAAAGGCAAGTGCCCAAATATGAGGAGCCAAAAATAATTCAAGAAAAGAAAGTTTTATAGTACATAGAGGATGACATGCGGGTCCCATTTAGCGCAGCTGTATCAACGTTTTGAGAGGTGGCGAGGGGATCAAAGAAAAAAAGAAATTGCCAAAAATCAGATGGTGAAAAAAAACCAGAAAAAATAACTTTTATAGTACATAGAGGATGACATACGGGTCCCATGAGCTGCGGGTTCCTCAACGTTTCCAAACGTGGCATGAGATCGAAAAGAAAAAGGCAAGTGAAAAATATCGGGAGCCAAAAATAATTCAAGAAAAGAAAGTTTTATAGTACATAGAGGGATGACATACGGGTCCCATGAGCCGGGCGCGGTATCCTAATCATTGAAAAGCGGCCAGAGATCGAAAGAAAAAGTCAAGTGACCAAATATGGTACCAAAAAAATCCAAGAAAAGAAAGTTTTATAGTAAATAGAGGATGACATGCGGGTCCCATTTAGCGACGACGGTATCCCAGCATTTTGAGAGGCGGTGATCGAAAGAGAAAGGAAACAGATGACCAAATATGAGGTGCAAAATAATTCAAGAAAGAAAGTTTTATTAGCACTTAGAGGATGACATGCGGGTCCCATTTAGCGTGACGGTATCACCGTTTGAGAGGCGGCGAGGATCGAAAAAGAAAAAGGCAAGTGAAAAAATATGAGGAGCCAAAAATAGTTTCAAGAAAAGAAAGTTTTATAGTACATAGGGGATGACATGCGGGTCCAGGTTAGCAGAGCGGCGGTATCACCGTTTGAGAGGCGAGGGGATCGAAAGAAAAGGCAAGTGACCAAATTTGAGGTGCCAAAAATAATCCATGAAAAGAAAGTTTTATAGTACATAGAGGATGACATACGGGTCCCAGGGCGGGCGGCCCGGCGGTATCACCGTTTGAGAGCGAGAGGATCGAAAGAAAAAGGAAAGTGACCAAATTTGAGGTGCAAAAAAAATCCAAGAAAATTTTATGATACATAGAGGATGACATGCGGGTCCCAGTTAACGGCAGCGGTATCACCGTTTGAGAGGCGACGGGGATCGAAAGAAAAAGGCAAGTGACCAAATTTGAGGTGCCAAAAATAATCCGGGGAAAAGAAAGTTTTATAGTACATAGAGGATGACATGCGGGCCCAGTTAGCAGCAGCGGTATCACCGTTTGAGAGGCGGCAGGGGATCGAAAGAAAAGGCAAGTGACCAAATTTGAGGTGCCAAAAAAAACTCCAAGAAAGGAAAGTTGATTACATAGAGGATGACATACGGGTCCCATGCGGCCAACATTCTCAACGTTTCAAGGCGACAGGGATCAAAAGAAAAAGGAAGTAGCCGAGAAATCGGGGGTCAAAAAAAATCCAAGAATAAGATTTTGGTTCATAGAGGATGACATACGGGACCCATGATCCTGCACGTAAGCGGCTCGTTGAACGAGATGGCGCGATGTGATACGTCTCCGAGAGGCTGCCATCCAGGCCCTACATCCCTCGGCGGTGCGGATTTGCGTTGACTCGGCCGACGAACCCGGGTGAGATGCACCACGTCCCGGCCACCATCGCCACGTTTTGGCCGCTTTCGTCGGGCTAGGTGGCCTCAAAACGAGAAAAAAAAAAAGTTGACATGCACCACGGAGGGACCAAAATCGTCGGCCATGGTACACCGGCAACCACGGCGCGACTTCAACTTCGTCGGCCATGGCAACTTTTCTTGTAGTGGGAAGCTCGGGAGGAAGCCAAGAACACTACGGTTCTATGGCGAAAAGAATTCATTGTGATTCCGGGTGGAAAGGCGCCAACAAGGTCTCCACCGAGGCAGCATTCTCCGCCGATGCAGCCGTCTCCAGTCGTGAGCCTTCCCCGCCAGCGCGTGAGCCTTCCCCGCCGACGCGTGAGCCTTCTCCGCCGCCCGCGTGAGCCTTCTCCGCCGCCGCGTGAGCCTTCTCCGCAGCAGCAGCCCAAGTCTAAGAGCAAAATTAGGCGGTCCGCTACGACAGAGCTCACAGATCACCGAGACGCAAACAAGAGCCCCTCCCCAGAGGTGACTAAGGTTCCTCCCAAGAGACCTTATGACTATACGGTTGAGGAAAATGCCAAGATCGTAGTTGTCCAGCACAGCAACAAATGTTGAAATTGAAAAAGCCCTAGAGCCGGAGCCAGCTATCTCTGGAAAAGAAGTTGAAGCTGCTAAGAGCCTTCATCAACCTTAGGCAAGTCTTTCATCGAACTATGACCGGTCTATTCGCAAGTCAAATGTGTTAGCAAGAGATCGGTGGGAAAAAAGTAAGGTAGACGGGAATCCAGTTCCCCAGCTTGGAAACCAGAAAAACTCGTGCCCCCCGCTCCAAGTGTATCCCGATGTCAGAGCGTGCTTTGATCCGGAGATGGTAAGACTATACAAAGATGAGGCAGATGCGGTCGGTATGAGTATTCCTGAGTACTTAAGCCGCATCGATGCACAATTCCTGAGTACAAGTACGGGTGATGATGTCCAAATAGCATACCGGTACAAGTACGGGCAACCTCTTGTCAGAGCTGAGGAGTTGCCTAATCTGTCAACATGGCTAGAAAGGCATAATTGGTACATGGAAAAATGTAAGGATGGTAAGAAATTGGATCATGGTGGCAATCACGAGATGAGCACTACGGGCGAAATAGCGTGATGAACATCGAATTTTGTGAATTATTTCAATTATTCAACAAAGACGCCCTCGACAAATCTATCGTCAGTCGCCTATTGTCTGTAAGTATTATTTATGCAATTAAGTCTCTATTGCATGCATATAACCATACTCTCATTGTATTATGCAGAATGAAGATCCATGAATGCCGAAAAGGCAAATATATGATCTTGGGTTCGTTGACCCATATACCGTGAATAGGTATACTGTCCACAACTCTCCCAAGGACACGGAGAATAACTTGGTATATGTCTTAAGGAAAAACTCATACAAAAGGGCAATACTATTTCCTTACAACTTCGCGTGAGTGTTACTGTCTTCACACATTAAATCTTTTTTGCTTACTCCATGTGTTAAGTGTAATTGATGAGTTATGCATATATATGTGTGTCCGCAGGTTTCACTGCTCATCACTGCTAGTCACGAACTGAGCCGGGATAGTAAGTCATGGACTCGGTAAACCCCTTGAGGCGTGGGGGACATGGCTGATATCCTCCTCAAGGCTTGGAAACGGTTCACCAACAAGTCTCCGGGTTTAAAGAATAAAGAACTTCGAATAAAACAAGTACCGGTAAGTAATACTAGCTACGCCACGCATCTCTTTGATGATTCTAGTTTCAATACCATTATTATCATCCTTGATTATATATATATATTATTTTGATTGAATTTTGTTCTCGTAAAGTGCTTGAGCCAGTGAAGGGGAATAATTTATGCGGGTATTACGTTTGCGAGTTCATCCGCCAGAATACCCACCATAAGAGGGACATTTTGGAACAACTTGATGTAAGTAAACAACATTCATGGCTTTATTTTATCACCTTCTGTTTCATTCACATACACACACATATATATTGACCACCGTACCTTATTCAAATTATTAGATCCAACGGTTGCGGGACGGTCTTCTAGCAACCGAGCGTATACGAGCAATTCAAGAAGAGCTGGCGGGATTCTTAGTTGAGCAAGTCTTAGCTCCAGACGGAGAACACTATGTGGCCGACATCCAGTATCAAAGTTGATGTAGACATATATATGCATGAACGTGTGTCACTTTGATCGATATATGTAATATAATGGTTTCCTATATATATATATATATATTTGAATTGTTCTGTATTAATATTATACCGTGTTTCGAATGGGGCAGAGTCTCTGCCGGCGACGTTTTGATGCAATTCCTGCCCACAGGCAGAGTGCGCCGGCAGGGAAGGGGCACACAAGGCTCTTGCCCGCGACAACCCTTTTGCACCGGTTCGTACGAACCGGTGCAAAAGCTTCCCACCAGCCCCACAGCCGACCGTGGGGCCAACAGCATGGATGGTGACCAACAGGTGCAAAAGGGGGGAGCCTTTTGCACCGGATGGTTTGCACCGGTTGCCCATCCGGTGCATATGGCCTTTAAAAACCGGTGCAAAAGGCCATGTTTCCACTAGTGGGCCACGGACCAGGTTGGTCCACCTGTAGTGCCACCTGGCAGGGGAGGGGGGCGAAGGGGCGGCTGTGCTAGGTTTTCTTTCCGCCAGCCCGTCGCTTGCGGGAGCGACAGGGACGGGTACCTCAGGGAGTTTGTTTTTCAGCCCTGGTGCACTCACTAATCAAGCTTCAGGTGGCCATGGAATGATTTCCTGTGCGTTTAGTCACTGTACTGCAACAAGGACCTCTACAATCCAACACAAGGCTAACAGTTCCTAATTGGGCAAGCAGCTAACGAGTGTTATTTCACACATTTGATTGGCCAACATTAACACGTATAGATAATTACATGGAGAGCAAGAAGTTCCTTTTCAGCACTAGACATAACATATGACACTTCCTGGCAGAAGCAGTCCGTTCATCTTCCCACCGATTCATCGCATATGGTGCCTGAAAGGGCAGAATTCAAGCTTAAGTGCAGACCTTAAAATCAACAATAAACCATCTAATAAGCTCAAGGCAGAGGGGTCCACCTCAGCGTTTCTTATGTCCCTCGGCGGACTTTGCAGCGGATGGTCGGGAGTCCTAGGCGTTGCTGAGCCTCGTAGCGGTGGCATCCAGAGAAACCTAAAGATTATGCAACGAGCATATTCATGAAGAGGGAAATGTGCATAGCTTATTGAGTGGGAAATGAAAATAGTGATCTGAACAACATATCATAATAGACTCCGTCAACGTCCAGCACGTAATCTGTAAGTTCAACAAACTGAGCCTAGTAAGTACCATTTCAAAATAATGCCACAATTAAGAAACCAGAATGAAATTCAACTGCTGGCTTCTGTTCGTTTAAGGCAAATAAGCACACTAATACTTACCGAAGTTGAAATCACAACAAATAAGCATAACCTGGATAGCTACAAACAAATGGCAAACAAAAAAGTTGACAAGTGGATCACGTGTCAAATGCATATAAAATGGGTACATTGCTCGGATTAAAATGGAAATGCCAAATGCACATAAAATGGCCACACTGCGTAGATTTAAAAAAAGGTAAGCTCTTTTGCATGACTAGTCCAAATTACATAGTGATTTCATATGATCAAGAGTATCAAGCAGCATCTTATTTAGCAGCACCCTACACTAAACGGCATGTTGATTAAACATTTATGTGGGCGCTTACAGAGCCATTAATAATGCTAAAAGAAGGTCAATTCCACGATGGAACACTCCCATTGAACAAAAACTGAATAAAAGGAGCACAACAGAGCTTTTAGAGCCCTCGTTACTACTCTAGGCGAACATACTTCCCATGTCATATGAGTTTGGAAAATCTCATTCTAGACATGCATGTCTTACTCAAATCATGTAAATCTCAATCAATCAACCATTACACCCTTTGGAGATCACTAGATTCAGTAGATGTGGATTTATCGCTCACTAGTTGCGCTACAACTTTATTCATAACTAGTCAATTCCACATAAGAAAAATCTAATTTGATAGAATTTCTCCTATAATTTCCTTAGACATCAGCTAAAAACACCTATATTTTGACAGACAGCTAAACAACACTTGTTGAAAAAGGAATTTCAAAGGGAAAGGTGCCCACGGGGACATCACTGGAGTCAGTAGATGTGGATTTATCGCTCATTAGTTGTGCTACAACTTTATTTATAACTACTCAATTCCACATAAGAAAAATCTAATTTGACAGAATTTATCCTACAATATCATGAGACATTAGCTAAAAACACCTATATTTTGACAGACAGCTAAACAACACTTGTGGTAAAAGGAATTTTAAAGGGAAAGGTGTCCGCAGGTACTTGGAGACCGATGACACGGATGCTGTCCATGAGGTCCTGCACCTTGGCAGGATCATAGGCACGAGTTCGCATTAGTGGCCTCATGATATCTTCTAGTGGGATCTCCATCACCACAGGGCCATTCTTCTCCGAGTCGCTCAACGGGGACCGTGCAGCTGCACCTACACCATTGAAAAATTGAACCATTGTTATTTCAGAGAAAGTTCAAGTACACAGAGTGAACTTAAACATCTGAACTAGACAGCCCAAGATTACAAGCTGATCACTGGATACTGCACAAGGAAATTCTCATGTCATGCAGCACTCAACAACATGGTCCATCATTACCACGGCGGACGTAGCATCCCTGTCACATGCCCGGGCTTCAGCCTCGCTCGTCTTAGGCAAAGGTCGATGTTGAGGAGCGGACTTCCGATGCAAAGAATCCTTGTGCCCAGGCTTCAGCCCCGAGCGCCTCAGGGGTGAGTTGCTGTTTTTTTTCTGAGGCGCGAGTCGTTGTTGAACAGTTCCGTTGGGTAACCATCGCTTGCTTTGTTGATTTGTAATTTTTCTTTGAGAACTATTAGTGAGGAAGCATCCCACCAGCCATATAAGGAATATCAAGCGGCGTAGCAGCCTACCAGCCATGGTCCACGCGAAGGGGGCACTACCGGAAGCTCAGCCTTTGATATTTTTCTCTTCTATAATAATATAAATCAATGTTAGAAAATTTAGCTCTGTCATGACATGTAGTTTATAGTATAACGATTTGATGTCATATATGTTCTACTCTTTTTAATAAAGTTGATCAAAGTTCAAGTATTGGACTTAGAAGTTAGGATAAGTGGAAGTACACTTATTTAAAAAACGGAACGAGTATATATAGAACTTGGGCACCATGATCTAATTTTGTAATCCTCGCGGAAAACACAGGAGAGGTTGCCACAATTAAAGTTTTTTGTTTCCTACCCTCCTGCTCGTGCGAACATTGCCAAAGCGCCTCGCGCATCAATGGGAATCGACATGGGTCAACCCCCCGAACCCTCACGTCGCGGCGTGAATAAAACCGCCAGCACCACTTTAGTTCCCCCCTCTTCATCATCGCACCGGTAGACCCGCTCGCCTTGCCTCCCTATCCTGCCCGAGCCGCAACCTCCGTAGGCCCATCACCCCCGCCTCTCCTCTAAACCTTCTTCATCTAAGGCGAGCCCTCCCGCACATACCCACGCCCTCAATCCCGACCTCGTCGGGTCATCAAAGACTAAGAAGAAGCTCACCATCACACCTGAACCTACCCCACCCTAAGTGTATTGTTAGCCTCCGCCGCCAGCAACACAGCGGCGAGCCGCTTGTCCCCATCTCCGACAAGATCCATGTGATGCCTATATTTGTCCAAAAAAAATTTTGCCTTATTGCGAGCCGCCTTGTCCCCGTCTAATTGGGCATTGTTATTCATTCTTAGGTCCGCCAGTGATCATAACAATGCCCAATTAGACACCGTTTGCATGCAATTATCCTCCATTTATTCGCTTCATTTTCCAGATCAAGATAATTGTTGAAGGAAGTTCGAATTAAATCATGCCGGATTCAACTGAGCCGCTTTGGTTCCAAAATAGACAGATACTAGGGCACAATATGTCCCAGTGGTACTAAGATTCGTATCCTCACACCTCATCTTACTATGATTTAACTCAGCTCCATTCGCTCAAGGAATCCAATGGAAATAACACCAAGGGGGAGCAGGTGAAGGTAAACCTACCGTTGGAGGACGAGACCGAGAAGGAGAGGCCGCGCCTCCCCCTCACGCTCCTGTCCCGGAGAAAG
Source organism: Lolium multiflorum (assembly GCA_030979885.1). Lineage (NCBI taxonomy): Eukaryota > Viridiplantae > Streptophyta > Magnoliopsida > Poales > Poaceae > Lolium > Lolium multiflorum. Next base: position 17,552 of record JAUUTY010001267.1, read on the forward strand.
GGGTCCTGGGAACGGCGGCACGGCCGTGGAGGAGGAAGCTGGCGGGGGGCACGATCTTTCCCAAATCCAAGCTCGACCTCGACGCCATTGCTGCTCTGGCCCTCCAGTTCATTAACGAGCCTAGTGAGCCTTACTCGTTTTCTTGGCGCTATGGGGCTCTCTTGGGCTCTATAATCATGGGCCTGAAAGCGCATTCACGGCTCTACAATTTGTGTGTCTTCTTATCTTTGAAAACATTTTTCTTTCCTATTTAGCAACTGATCACAACTAATGAACTATATGGTATCTTCTTGATCTGTATACTTTATTGTATTGATAGTGTATATTAATTTGTTGATATTTGTGATTCTACCTTGTATATGGTGGGATATACTTCTTAATGACACCAAGATATCACGGTAGAAAACAATAACTCGTGCATATCGGCAATCTCTCAGCTTTCGGTGTATGTGGTGTCACTAAAGATATGTGATATCTTCCGGCTAAAACTAAATGTACAAATTAATTAATGTGTTGCACCTAGAGAAAGATATGGTACGCATGTAGAAAGATTTCAGAAGATGGTTGGCCAGTAAGACCTGTCCACTTGAGAACAAACCTATGACACATGGGTGAGAGGTGTTATGAGTATGGGCATCCAAGTGTTACGTATGAAATAAACTCACGACATGTGTCAACAACGTGGCACTATATGATGGATCGAGTGATACACTTGCTTGGGTTGGGGTTCGAGGAGGGGGCGGCTGGTGAGTTGTTTATTTTCATAATAAAAAATTACATCAATAATCTTAATTTTGAAATTTCATATAATTTTATTATTTAAAAATCTATCTAAATAATTGACTGGAAGCTAATGCTTAATTTTATATTGTCTCCCGTGTCCTTGCGGGAAAAATGTTTTGTGAAGTTGGTCATCATCGACATAGAAAAAGGAATATTAAAATCACTCGTCTTTCCCGAAATATGTAAGAAAAACCTGCCGTCAACATGTTGGCTTATGAGTCCATGAATCCGCACGAGGTAGTCCCATATGATAGCTAGATGTTGCACTCAAAGCGACCATTTGTTTGTCAACTGTTCTGTGAAAGTTTTTGTGCGCCATATCGTATAGATAATCATAAATTATTTGGAACTAGAAATAGAGAGAAAGAAAAAAATCATTAATGTCAACGTGTAATGTTAGCAAGCAAAGATATGCTTTTGGGTTGTAATTTGTGGATCATTAACATACATTTGAATGGGGCATATATAATTGATTTAGCATGAAATAGCATTGACCGGCACAAATCTAAATATATACGTATGATGAAATTTCGTGACAGTGCTACGCATGGGTTTCCTGGTCGCCAATCTAATGAGAAAAGATATGCTTACCTTCGCTGGTGGCGCATCATATATGTAGCATATTTATTCAGTGAAAGATATTCATTATTTGCACATACGTACACAACAAAACTCCATTGATACATTGTCACCTGCAGACAAAACCAGACACAATTCTGTGTGCTATATATGTGCGAGCGGTGGCGACCATGGTTTCGGTCTTGCACTCTTAAATGAGGAGTCATGCCATGCATTCATACGTACGACAGGTGTGTTCTCTCTAGCAAGATTGAAATTGATCAACAGGCCTGCAGTGTTGTCCCTAGCAGTTTTCATGTGTATATTTGGAGGCCTGCGACAATTATTTGCATCACCAAACCAACAAAAAAAAATCTCAATGAAATGACAAAATATCAAGGTCAAGAAAGCTTTGGCTTATTCTTCAGAGGGTCATAAACACTAGTTTATTTATAGTTAGATCTTGGACGACAAACTATTAATGTATCGACTTAATTAGAGAAAGTAGGTGTGCCACATTGGAGGCTATAAGTACACTACCCTACTCCCCACTCTCTCCATCCCCAATCTCTAACACATCTTCATAGTTCATAGCCTCACATACTCACAGCTCTCTAGTATCCAACTTTAGTCTCCCATGGATCCAACACTCAACCAGGAGTGGACATCCTCTGAGGTAGAGGAGGCAAGGTCACTCATTGCTACGCTCAAAAGCAAGAAAATCATCTACGAAGATAATGATGACAATAACAAGAAGCACAACAACATCGTGGATGCTCTCCACGCATTGTTCCCTTCAAAAACCATGCAACAGGTAACAGATCTTTACGTCGATCTCGCTATGGAAATGCATTTGATGCAGTGGAGGGAGGAGATCCCTATTATTGGTGGCACCACAAATAACATTTGCACCGTTCACGACCTTGTGAACGGTAACTTTGGGGAGCCGGGGGAGAGTAGTTCTACCGGTACACATGGGGTTTTCACCATGGGTGGCCTTGTGAATGGGTACAACTTTGGCTTACAAGAGGAGGCAAGTACCATGTTTGGTTCTCCATCGGAGGATATGATGATCATGGAGATGGAGGAGGAACTGCCGATGGAGGAGGAACTGCCGATGGAGGAGGAACTGCCGATGGAGGAGGAACTGGTGATGGAGGAGGAACTGCCGATGGTAGAGAATAACATGATGGAGGTGTTAGAGAACAATGTTGTCAATGATCAACCAGTTGCAGACCCACATCCAGGGAGATTTTGGACCATGGAGGAACACAGGTACTTCAACTGCTATATTCTTCTTTGTCATGTAGTAGTAATTGTATTTTAATTACTTATTTTGCATGAACATATATACTAATTAAGAATATTGTGTGGATCTATTATATGAGATTCGTAGCTTAGTTTGTGATGGTATTGCACAGTTTATATGGACATTGTCCAATTTCCATTTCGGCTTAACACTAATATCTCAGTTTGAAATTGATGGATGAATTCATTTATTTATTTTCATTCTTATGACCTTTTAAATTTTGTGTTTGACCTTAATAATAGTAGGAATGTATAATGTTGCAGCAAAGTAACACCATGGTGAATTCAGCATGGCACCAATTCTAATTGATAAGATAAATAACCGTATCAACTGTCAGTTTACCATAAAAAGAACTAAGTTATATGTTTATGTGCAAAGTGCAGTTTTGTTGGGGTTATCAATGTTATCAAATGCTTTTCACTTACAGTTTTTCGGATATATATAGATTATGCATCTATTACTATAAAATGAACAAAGTAAGCATATGGAGTTGAAATGGTTTCCAAACAAAACCGTCAATTCTATAGTTTTATGACATGCATACTGATCCATCTATCTATTAAAAGTGTTTCGTTTTTCAATCGTTGTAAGTTGCTTTGTTAAAAAGACCGTCTCTTCATCTTTAAATCAGTAATTAACTTAACAAATTATCTTGAACCTTGTTGTTTCAGTTTGTTTCTTCGTGGGCTGCGTGTCTATGGCCGTGGTGATTGGGAAAATATATCCAGGTACTTCGTCACCACAAAGACTGCAATCCAAGTCTCTGGCCATGCACAAAAGTACTTCAAGAGGCCAGAGAAGAGAGCTTTGTCCGGGAAGGCCGGGAGGTAGCGTTTCAGCATCGGAAGTCTGGGACATGTTTAGAATGTTATCACAATAAGGCATGTGTCACATGCATAAACAGGTCGTTCTACCAAAGATGCATAATATGCTCAAGACATTAGGGCAAAAGTTTGTTGTTGGAGCGTCAATAATCTAATCTTTTTCTATAAGAAATGATGTATTTCACCTTCTATCTAAGTGTCTTAATATAGTGTTTGTTTCATGTCTTTATTTCGTCGCTCGGTATACTATCATTGTATTAACACACTACATGCAATTATGAAGAAAAAAGAACACTAGAGTAGCGTACATTTTGTCTTAGTACCATACACTGATTATTTGGTCCTAATATATCATACATTTTTGATTCATTAGAAGGTAGCATCACTTCATGACAGAACAACACAAGAACATTAGCTAAGAAGTTTGGCATTTGTTGGCTATATTTTATAAGATTTGTTTGTAAAATGAATTGAAAAGCTCACTCTAATCGTATTTTAGATCTTACACACTTATATGCATTGCTCTTTTAGTCCAAGCTCAACACTTTTTTTTTATATTATCTGCCATTTCAATTCCACGACATTATATATACCTAGATATGAATATATAAATGCCAATGGTTGATATTCAATAATCATAGAGATTTAATATTTCAGCCCGAGAGTACAATTGGATTGCCAGAACACTACAGAAAAACTTGCCCTAATCCTTGTTTTTTTATCCTAGCCAACCATCTCCATAATGTAACTTAGTGTGTCATTCCGAGCCCTCTCATGAAACCAAGAGTTGCTGATGACTGGAACCCCTCTAAGGTGGAATAAACTAGGATCCATTGCTCATCTATGGAACAATGGAAACTTCATTGACCATTGTGAGGGAGATGGAAATAGCACAAAGTTCGAAACCATTGTTGAAGATCTACAATAAATGGTCCTAATGAAAGACAATGGACATGCGGTAACATATTTTATGGCGAGCTTGTTCTCTTTTTTTGAAATAGAGAAAAGCTTTACTTTATCATTAATTAAGAAATAGAGTTTTGAAGTTTAACAACAAACAAGGCAATTGGTAAAAACTAAGAGCCTACTATCCCGATATCACAAGACCCAATCCCAAAAGGAAGTTGCATTCCTAATGATGGACATAAGACCGCTAGCAATGTAGAATGATGATTGCAAAAAAAAACCTAGCACTACCCTCATTCCAGAGATCCTACGAATCAACAATTACGATGGACGACATGATATTTTCTGAGTTACTATGGAAAAAGTGTTGTAGGTCCACCAATCTTTGATGTTATCAAACCATGCAACGTGCACGGGTAATTATTGAGGCTTGCCAGCCAATTGGCAAGCACGTTCTAAATCGATATAAACGACATTGGAAGAGAAGGTCTTTTGTGGTCTCAGGAGCCAAAGATAAAAGAAGGTAAGCCCCACTGTTTGGCCAACCGAGGCGCTCAATATCATCAACCCGGTCCTAGATAACGAACCATGATTATATATATATATATATATATATATATATATATATATATATGTGTGTGTGTGTGTGTGTGTGTGTGTGTGTGTGTGTGTGTGTGTGCACCAACGACAGGAAGTGAGAAGCCTTGGTGATATATGTAAAATGTATCCATGAACTTTGGTGATATTTATATGATATTTATTGATAATTGCATGTTATATGATGTTGCCAACATGTTTTACATTGATTTAGGGGGTTTTCCATGAAGTCCCGTTTATTTGGTATTTAACGTTGGGAGGCAAAAAAACCACTTTTTAGTGTTTTTGACTTTTCAGGAGCTACGAGACTCGAAAAAGGACAAGTCAAAAAGCGCACTTGTAATTTTTGAGACGGATCCAACAAGCCAAAGAGGATCACTAGGAGACCACCATGTCGCGGGAGATAGGTCCCATTGCGTGACCCTGGGCCCAACCACGCCATGGGGGTCTCCTCTCTCTGTCGTCTGATCGCCTCAATATTTCACTCACATATGTGTTTTGACCTAAAACCACCTATATATACACCATGGTAATTTTATTTCACGAAACACGAAGGCAAAGATCGAAAACAAAGAAATAGAGAGACACCAGTATCCACTCGAAGAAAGACTGGAGGGGTAACCGCTCACAGAATCTCCTCTGGTGGCTTCTCCTTCTTCGCAAACGCCTCCACGTCTCTCTTCTCCATGAGAGGGGAGTAGTACTGATGGGATACGCAACATAGAAAACAAAAAATCCTGCAAAGTGCAAGCAAAACGAGATCCAATCTACAAGAGCCAAGATCCGTTCTACAAGATGCTAGCAATGAGAGAGAGAGAGGTGAGATTATCATACCCTCAAAGACCAAAAGAAGAAGCATTTCACAATGCAGTTGATGTAGATCCAATCCGATCAGCACCGCAACAAGCGGAAACTTCGAGATGTGCACACTTACAGCTTGAGGACGTCTCCTCCTTGATTGAGCAAGGTGTGAGGAGATAGATGAGATGGAGTCCACTAACACAATGGTACGGTGGTGGTGGTGGTGGAGAAATCCGGAAGGGCTTCACCAAGCAGTAGCTAGGGTTTGGGTGGAAGCACTACTAGGAATTCTCTTATCGCCGGTGCACCAGAAAGGCCTACCACCGGCGCCTTTGCATTCTCCAGCGACCACCTCGCCGGTGGTAAGCTCTTATCGTCGGCACCTTCTAATTCACCGGTGGTAACTGGCACTTATCGCCGACGCCTTATGAAATTCTCCAGCGGTACATGTTACCGCCGGAGCATAGCTTATTCGCCTGGAGTAACGAGAGTTATCGCCGGTGCTTACTTTCTTTCCAGGGGTAAAGGTAAAAATTCACTAGGGGTAATATTAACAGGAGCTAAAATGAAAATCTCGAATTACACAATATATACACCAGAATACACATATATACACAGAATATACATGCAAATACCAGAATGACAACAAGATACACATCATTAGCAATATACGCATCATTAGCAAGATACACATCATTAGAAAGTACCCAAATGCTCATAAAATGCATGCATGCATCAATAACACAAGTGTAGATAGTAGCTAGTCGACCATATGGTTCAAACTTCGCGACTCGAAGTAGCACATATTACACAAATGGATATAAGTTTAGTCCTTGCTAAACAACAATGACATAGTAGACTAGAGAGGCGGTGGCGGAAAGCATCATCACGACGAAGGGGGTCCTCCACATCTCCCTCCTCTGTCGCGCTCAAAAGTTGGCGTATCGAGTTTCCGCCTCCTCCAAAGTGGTGTACCCCTTGTAAATGTTGCCGCTGAAATGGTGGACCTGCCTCCTACAATCTTCCCAGTCCTCGTAGACTTCGGGAACCCTGACATTGTACACGACATAGTACGTCATCTATGAAAACACGCACACAATAAAGAAATATAAGTTTTTAGTACATTCATAGAGAGATATATAACATATCGGTGTGCAAAGAAAAAACATGAAATATACTTAAGTAATTTTATGACTAACATTTGCAGGAGACAAGTTTGTGACTCTAAGTCTTCCTCGGCGGGAAGGGACTGACGCCCTCGAGCATGTTGAATGTTCTCTCGTCACAACCATCCTCTAAGCGGCCTTCGATCTTGCTATTACTCAGTACGACACCATGGTGGAACTAGCCACCACTATTGAGGACATCCCTGCAGAGTATTGTGCTAATGGTCCGCTGGATGGAACGGAACTCGGCTCTCACGTTTGCATCGGTGGTGCCGGACATGTTCACGCACCTCTTCTGAATACCAGCTAGCAACAAGGGATCGTGATCATCCCTTAAAATCGCCCTCATCTGTACGATGACAAACCAGGCCTCCATCCCATTGTCATCCGATGATTGCTTGAGGCAGGGGAAATTGGTTATGTGGTTGGACACATAGCAACCTTTAACTTTCTTCTCATGCTTGAGTTTGTCGATGTCAACCTTGGCTATGAAGCCGTTGAGGGCTTTATCAAGAGCAGGCCTAACGTCGGTGTAGTCTTTCCGCTTATCACTCCTGGAGTTGAGATAAACGACATGTGAATGATACGGGTGAAAAAGGATGAGGGTGTAGTACTTGAGTCTGCGCAAAAGAGTTGGAAATAAACCATCATCCTAAGCTATTAAGAAAATTCACGAAATAATACAACAGAGGGTACTTAGTAACTAAACACTTACTCGTGGAAATATGGTATGATAAAGCATTGCTTATCCTTTTTAACACCAAGAAACCCTTGATATACTTCGCTAGAAACGCATATTCGTTCTATGTGGTAGCTAGAGTCATATATAAGGCGTCCATGATAGCGATGTGTGGTATGTTCTCCATGACGATATTGTGCGTCATGCTGAGCGATACCAGGCGGACCAAGTTTCGCTCTAGCCAGTGCATGTGGAAGAGCCCGAAGATGTCTTCATACCGAATGATCATCAAGTCCGCGGGGTATGTGGTGACAAAGTGAAAGCCAGTGGGCACCTTGGCCGTCAAGACCGGGTACGAGGGATTTATATCTCGAAGAAGTAGCTCCTCCTGCATTAGAACAGATTCATACACGCTCCTCATATCTGGCGTCAGCTGCTTGACAATGTTTGCCGGCAACATCATCTGGCATAGGTGATGCATCGTCCTCCACGGGGTCGACAACTTGTCGATAACCATTGTCTTGCTTGCGGAAACATCCCCCGGCTTCTTCCGCTTCCTGATCTTCTTCTTATTGCACCGGGGAGTGACATTGTTTTGCAACTCCTGCGTGGTCGCACCAAGGAGTATCCTCGGGGTAAGCCCAATTTGCGGCGGAGCGGTGAAGGCGGTAGTGTCTTCCTGCTCAGACGTTTCTTGTGAAAGGAACAACTTCTTCTTTAGGGTATGACGGGCAGGTGCCGTAGAAGGAGAAACATCGTCGGCCTCCATATCAGCGATGAACGTATCGATGGGATCCCGATCAATGTCCAACGCATTGTCGTGCTGACTCACAGGTTCGGAAGGACCATCAGCCGGTGGAGGACTAACCTTGTCTTCGCTTGCCGCCGACGCAATCGTTGGAGCTGTGACCCTGGCTTGGCTCGGCGCCCCCGTCGTACCCTCAGGAGTGACCCTCCATGGCTTGCCTCCGACCCTGAGGCAGTGTTCAGCCGAATTAGTGCTTTTGGCCATAGAAGGATGTGATTCTTGAGTTGCCCGACAGTCAGCTCGGAATTGGTCGTGTCTTGCTTTCGACCCATCTTTGGTCCTCTCCGGCATGTTGAGTGCAGTGCCAAGCAAGCTCTCGCACACGTTCTTTGTGATATGCATGACATCAAGGCTATGAGACGTACTGAGGATCTTCCAGTATAGCAAGTCCCAAAACACGGACCTCCTTTTCCATACCCCCAAGAGCCGCTCGGGTTCCTTTTTCTTCCTATTATCTCCTTTCTTCCACTTTTGCTTCTTTATCTTACCCGCCGGAGGGCAGTCTTTCCAGTTTTTCAATAGAGTATCTATATCTTCGCCGCTTTGCTTAGGTGGAGGTCCCAGGAATCACTTCATTCGAGATCATGTCTCTGATAACCCACAAGTATAAGGGGATCGTAGTCTTCAAGGGAAGTAAAACCAAAATTTATTGATTCAACACAAGGGGAAACAAAGAATACTTATAAGCCTTAACAAGCGAGTTATCCAATTCAGCTACACCTGGAGAAAAGCACTAGTAACGAGGGTGATGTGAAAACGGTAATATAAGGAAACGTGGTACGGTAACACAGCAGCGGTAATAGTAACACAGCAGAGGCAATGGCACGAGAAAATAGTTGATACTACTTCCAATGACATGTAGAAACGAGGTATATGATGATGAAAGATGAACCGGGGTTCCCAGCTATCTACACTAGTGGTAACTCTCCAATAACAAGTGTTGGGTGAACAATTACAGTTGGGCAATTGATAGGATTGAAATAGCATTAAGACAGAACATCAAGGTTATTAATCATGTAGGCATGTTTTCCATATATAGTCATACGTGCTCGCAATGAGAAACTTGTACAACATCTTTTGTCCTACCGGCCGGTGGCGGCCGGGCCTCTAGGGAATCTGGAAATTAAGGTACTCCTTTTAATAGAGCACCGGAGCAAAGCACTAACCCTCCGTGAAAACATGTGATCCTCATACCCTCCCTTCCCCACTCAGTTTGTCCCAATTTAAATGCTTTGGGGACTCGGGTTCCCGGACACAGACATGTGCAAACAACATAGATACAATCTAAGCAATAAGTATAGAGCTTAAATCTAAGATCATGCCACTCGGGCCTAGTGACAAGCATTAAGCATAACAAGATTGCGGCAACAATAACCCCCACCACAAACTTTATGAATGACCAATCATAATGTAGCAATCCGCCGGATCCCAACAAACACAACACCGATTACATCAGATGAATCTCAATCTGTGGGCAGCTCATGAGATCATTGTATTGAAGTAAATGGGGGAGAGAGTACCAACTAACTGCTAGAACCCGTCGTCCATGGGGGAACTACTCACGGGGCATGGGGGGCGGTGGCGTTGATGGAGATGGCTTCGAGGGCACTTCCCCGTCCGGTGGCGTGCCAGAACAGAGATTTTGACCCCCGAAACTAGGTTTTGCGATGGCGGCGGCGCCTGGAGTCTTTCGGAGTTTCGTCCAATTGGTATCGCGTTTTTAGGTCGAAAAGGGGTTTTATAGGCGAAGAGCGACGGGAGGGCACCTGGGGCCCCCTCACCATAGGGAGGGGGCACAGGGGCCGCGCCGCCTTATGGTCTGAGTAACTGGCCTCTCCGGTTCTCCTTCGGTGTTCTAGGGTCTTCCGGGTAAAATAGGATCTTTGGGTCTTCGTTTCATCGAATTAAAACTCTTCACAGACAGCCTTTACGGAACCAAAAACAGCGAGAAAACGAGGCTGACGCTGTGGCATCTTGTTAATAGGTTAGTTCCGGAAAACGCATAAAAACATTATAAAGTGTGAGCAAAACATGTAGGTATTGTCATAAAACAAGCATGGAACATCAGAAATTATGGATACGTTGGAGACGTATCAGCATCTAAGGTACTTGTCCTCGAGTGGGTAAACGATAAAAAAGAATAATTTCTGAAGTGAGATACTAACATAATCTTAATCATACTATTGCAAAGCATAGGAGAGATGAATGAAGTGACTCACGGCAATGATCTATAGTTGCTAACAAATAGATGACATAATAACTTTTCATGAATAGTACTTTCAAGACAAGCATCAAAGTCTTGCATAAGAGTTAACTCATAAAGCAATAAATTCAAAGTAAAGGCATCGAAGCAACACATAGGAAGATTTAAGTTTCAGCCGATTTGCTTTCAACTTTCAACATGCATATCTCATGGATAATTGTCAACACAAAGTAGTATGATGAATGCAAATAAGCAAGTATGTAAGAATCAATGCACGGTTGACACAAGTGTTGCTTCTAAGATGGAAGGAAGTAGGTAAACTGACTCAACATAAAAGTAAAAGAATGGCCCTTCGCAGAGGGAAGCAAGGATAAAATCATGTGCTAGAGCTTTTCAAGTTTTGAAATCATATAGAGAGCATAAAAGTAAAGTTTTGAGAGGTGATTTGTTGTTGTCAACGAATGGTAGTGGGCACTCTAACTACCTTATCAACCAGACTTTCAAGAGCGGCTCCATGAAGGACGTTATCTCTCCAACAAGGTAGATCATCCCTCTTCTCTTTTGTTTACACATGTATTTTAGTTTCATTATTTATGGTTGACACTCCCCAACCTTTTTGCTTACACAAGCCATGTGCCGAACCTCGGGTGCCTTCCAACATTCACATACCATGGAGAGTGTCTATTTGAGAATAAGTTGTATGCGATAGATAGGGCAAAACACGTGAAAATTATTAATGAGTTAATTAATTGGGGCTGGGAACCCGTTGCCCGACTCTTTTTGCAAAATTATTGGACAGCGGATGAAGCCACTAGTCCATTGTGAAAGTCTGTCGAGTAAATGACAAGATCGAAGATAAAACACCACATACTTCCCCCATAGGCTATAAAACATTGACACAAATAAGAGATAGTAAATTTTGAATTGTTTAAAGGTAGCATGATATTTTACTTGGAATGGCAGGAATACCACATAGTAGGTAGATATGGTGGACACACATGGCATAGGTTTGGCTCCAGGTTTTTGGATGCCTGAGAAGCATTCCCTCTCGGTACAAGGCTTTGGCTAGCAAGGTTGTTTGGAAGCAAACACAAGCAAGTATGAACCGGTACGACAAAACTTACATAGAACAAATTGCAAGCATTATAAAACTCTACATTGTCTTCCTTTATTTGCTCAAACACTTTTACGAGAAAATATCTAGACCTTAGAGAGACCAATCATACAAGCCAATTTCAACAAGTTCTACATTGTCTACACTAATAGGTTTTTAAACACCATGATGCAAAGAGCATAATCTACTTGAGAGCTCAAAACAATTGCCAAATATCAAATTATCCAAGACAATATGAAGCATTTTCTGTTTCCAACCAAATAACAATAAGTGCGGCGGTTTTCAACTCCGCCATGAACATTAAAATAAAGCTAAGAACACCATTGTTCATATGAAAAAGCGGAGCGTGTCTCTCTCCCACACAAGGATTGCTAGGATCCGAATTTATTCAAACACAAACAAAAATAAAACACACGGACGCTCCAAGTAAAGCACATATGATGTGACCGAATAAAAATATAGTTTCAATAGAAGAAACCGGATAAGTTGATGAAGAAGGGGATGCCTTGGGCATCCCCAAGCTTAGACGCTTGAGTCTTCTTGAAATATGCAGGGATGAACCACGGGGGCATCCCCAAGCTTAGCCTTTTCACTCTTCTTGATCATATATCATCCTCCTCTCTTGACCCTTGAAAACTTCCTTCACACCAAACTTCTCATAAACTTCATTAGAGGGGTTAGTACTCAAAAAACTTTAATCCACTTTAATGTAGTGACACATTGCAAGAACTCAATAAAAAATTAGCTACAGCTCTCCACGTCTAGAAAGCCTCACTTAAAGTCCACAAGAGACAATGCAAAAAACAGAGACAGAATCTGCCAAAGCAGAACAGCCAGTAAACACGAATTTTAAAATGGTACTTCCGTTGCTCAAATCAGAAAACTTAAAACTAATGAAAGTTGCGTACATATCTGAGGAACACGCATGTAAATTGGCAGATTTTTCTGAGTTACCTACAGAGAGCCCTGCCCAAATTCGTGAGATAGAAATCTGTTTCTGCGCAGAAATCCAAATCTAGTATCAACCTTCTATTAGAGACTTCACTTGGCACAACATTGCAATAAAATAAAGATAAGGAGAGGTTGCTAAAGTAGTAACAACTTCCAAGACACAACAAAACAATAGCAAAATAAACACATGGGTTATCTCCCAAGAAGTGCTTTCTTTATAGCCATTAAGATGGGCTCAGCAATTTTAATGATGCTCACATAAAGGTGAGAGTTGAAGCAAAAGAGAATCAAAAAGCAAGTTCAAAACATATTTAAGTCTAACCCACTTCCTATGTATAGGAATCTTGTACACAAATAAATTCATGAAGAACAAAGTGGCAAGCATAGGAAGATAAAACAAGAGTAACTTCAAAATTTTCAGCATATAGAGAGGTGTTTTAGCACCATGCAAATTTCTACAACCATATTTTCCTCTCTCATAATAATTTTGATTAGCTTCATGAATAACTCAACAATATAACTATCACATAAACATGCTTTTCATGATTCACAAACACATAATTTTTATCAAGCCCAGAAATAATAGGATTAAAACTTTCAAACCCACTTTTATCAATAATATAACAAGATGATTGATCAAGTCAATCTCAAAAGATATGGGACTCATAGATAAAGTCAAGAACTCTCCAATCCCATTTTCATTGGTAGTACAATTAATATTATCCAGTAACATAGGACCATCATCTAGAGATTTATCATAAACATTGCTAAGCAAAACTCTTTAGTACCATGCATTTCGACATCAGGCACAAAGAAAGCATTATCATAAGATTTATCAAAATAGCATGGATTATCATGAATAGCAGTAGCATAATTATTCTCACAAGTTTTACTCATAGGGAATATTTCAAGAATCCACGGGAACATAACATTCATCCTCTTTCGGTGACATGGAGGACAATCAAATAGTGTAAGAGATAAAGAGTTACTCTCATTAGAAGGTTGGCATGGGTAGCTAATCATTCTTCCTCCTTTTGTTCATCACTCTCTTCTTCTTTTTCATCCAATGAGCTTTCAGGTTCATCAATTTCCTCCTCTTTTTCATCCAAATGAGCTTTCAGGTTCATCAATTTCTTCTTCCACAGGTTCCTGCAAATTATGAGTACATTCTTGTGCATTAATGAGTCTCTCTTTATAATCAATGATATAAGGATTATCACTTTAACTTTCTACGCAAAAAATTAAGGATAGAGACATAATCTTTAAGGTCCTTACAAGCAAGCCTGATTTCATAATTTTCATGAATGATTCTATCTCAAAGGCTCCCATAAATAAGACAAATTGTTCTACCTCTTCGAACCCAAATGAATATAGCTATTTCCAATTATAATTCTTAATTAAAACTTCCTCACTAAAGCCACATTGAAATTTAAGATGTTTGGTATCATCCTGTTTAGAGCAGCAGTTTATATCATGGCGTTTAAGCAAGATTTTAGCAATAGTATTTAATTTTTCTATCACAGCACTCGTAACTTTTCCCTTTCTTGATTCTCTATAATTATTATATATTTCTATAAGCTCCAAATAGGTTGTAGGTTCTCCCATAATAAGGTTATTAATTTTTAGGTTTTCAAATTTTTATGGATTTCGGGTATATAGGGAAAATAAAACAAGACAAAAATAAAAGCTAGACAAAAGTAAACTAAGCACAAATAAACTAGAAAAAGATAAACTAGCAAGACAAAATAAAATAAAAGCGAGAGAGAGGTAGAGTGTACTCCCCGGGTGAACTTATGAGTAGAGCTATGCCTCCCTAGCAACGGCGGCGCCAGAAAATGATCTTGATAACCCACACGTATAGGGAATCGCAGTCTTTGAGGGAAGTAAAACCTAAATTTATTGATTCGACACAAGGAGAGGTAAAGAATACTTATAAGGCCTTAACAAGCCGAGTTGTCAATTCAGCTGCACAGGAAAAGCACTGTTAACGAGGTGATGTAAGCAGCTGATAATATGAGACGGTAATGTGATAACACAGCGTGATAATAGTAACACAGAGGCAATAGCACCAGAAAATATTGATACTACTTCCAATGACATGTAGAAACGAGGATATGCGATGAAAGATGGACCGGGGTTCCAGACTATCTACACTAGTGGTAACTCTCCAATAACAAGTGTTGGGTGAACAATTACGGTTGGGCAATTGATGGGATTGAAATAGCATTAAGACAGAACATCAAGATTATTAATCATGTAGGCATGTTTTCCATATATAGTCATACGTGCTGCAATGAGAAACTTGTACAACATCTTTTTTCCCCAACCGGTGGCAGCCGAGCCTCTAGGGAATCTACTGGAAATTAAGGTACTCCTTTTAACCAGAGGACCCGAGAGCAAAAGCAATGGCACTCGTGAAAACATGTGATCCCCTCCGGTTGTCCCCTCCCTCAGTTTGTGTCCCAATTTCTGTCACTTTGGGGCCTCGGGTTCCAGGACATAGACATGTGCAAACAACATGATCACAATCTAAGCAATAAGTATAGAGCTTAAATCTAATATCATGCCACTCGGGCCCTAGTGACAAGCATTAAGCCAACAAGATTGCAACAATAATAACTTCACAAACTTTATAGATAGACTAATCATAATGTAACAATCCATCGGATCCCAACAAACACAACACCGATTACATCAGATGAATCTCAATCATGTAAGGCAGCTCATGAGATCATTGTATTGAAATACATGGGGGAGAGAATACCAACTAGCTACAGCTAGAACCCGTAGTCCGGGGAACTACTCACGGAGCATGATGGAGGCGGTGGCGTTGATGGAGATGGCTTCTGGGGGCACTTCCCCGTCACGGCGGCCCGGAACAGAGATTCTATCCCCCGAATTGGAGGTTTCGCGATGGTGACGCGCCACTGGAGTCTTTCTGGAGTTTCGTCCATTGATATCGTGTTTTTAGGTCGAAAGGGGTTTTATAGGCGAAGAGACGGCGCGCGGGAGGGCACCTGGGGCCCCCTCACCATAGGCGGGCGGCCAGGGCCAGGGCCGCGCCGCCTTATGGTGCACCCCCTTGGCCCCTCTCCGGTTCTCCTTCGATTGTTCCGGGGTCTTCCGGGAAAAATAGGATGCTGGGTCTTCGTTTCGTGGATCAGAGAATATTGCCCGAACAGCCTTTACGGAACCAAAAACAGCGAGAAAACGGTGTCCATAGGCCACCCCGTATCAGGTTAGTTCCGGAAAAACGCATAAAAACATTATAAAGTGTGAGCAAAACATGTAGGTATTGTCATAAAACAAGCATGGAACATCAGAAATTATGGATACGTTGGAGACGTATCACTCCACGCTTCCTCCACGAGTCATTCTTGGGAAGCCACATTCGATGCCTCATATAGACGGTTTTCAAAGACCCGAGATCCTTACCCAGCTGTAAAAACGACGTCTTTTCCATTCACCTCACACAATGGCATGCGATATATCCGCAAGATAGTCATGCACCGTCGTCAACAGTGCTGCTTTCATATGGAAAGTTTATTGGTCTGTAGTCGTCCCAAGTTTCTATCACTTCCTCCCACAAACCGCCTAGCTCCTCCTTCAATAGCTCCAGATACAGAGGTTGGTATCGCTCCCTGGCTGCGTCGGCCCTTGGATTAGCATACTCATGTGTATGTACTTCTTCTTCAGGCATATAGCCATGGGGGGAGGTTGTAAATCCATACAAACATGGGCCATGTGTTGTGCTTGCTGCTTTGGTTGCCAAACGGATTGAGTTCGTCGGTGCTCGCACCCACCCTGATGTTCCTTGGTTCTTTCCCGAATTCTTCATAATACTCATTTTCTAATGCTTTCCACCGGCTTGCATCCAAAGGGTGTGTCAGCACTGGGTTTTAACCCGTTCTAGATCCTGCATCACCCCCTCCTTTCTTTCAGCGTGCCAATTGCATGAGCTTTGATTCCTTGGGGTCCACGAAGTACCGCTAGGCGGGGCGTGAGCGGGAAGTACCACACAAATTTTCAAGGAGCTTTTGTCGTCCCTCTTGTATCGAGATTCGCCGCACAATGGGCATGTATCGAGCTTGGCATCGTTCTGATAAATTACGTGATGCGCGTAGATGTACACGTCCGTTAGGAACCCCAAAGAGGAAGGTATGATGCGCACGATGGCAAGTTTTCCCCGAGAAAGAAACCAAGGTTTAATCGAACCCGAGGAGGAGCCAAGAGCACGTTGAAGGTTGATGGTGGCGAAATGTGATGCGACGCAACACCAGGGATTCGACGCCAACGTGGAACTGCACAACACAACCAAGAGTACTAGCTCAGTGGGGAGAGTTGTCAATCTCACCAAACTGGCAGCAACAAAGGATTAACCGTATTGTGTGGAAGATGATTGTTTATGAAGAAAATAGTAAAGAACAATTGCATTAGATTGTATGACAGTGTAAAAGATAGGACCGGGGTCCACAGTTATAAGTGTCTCTCCCATAAGATTAAAGCATGTTGGTGAACAAATTACAGTCGGGCAATTGACAAATGAAAGGGCATAACAATGCACATACATGATATGATAAATATAGTGAGATTTAATCAGGGCATTACGACAAAGGTATTGAATCATCGCCATCCAACGCATCTATGCCTAAAAAGTCCATGTTGAGTTATCATCAGACCCCTTAGATTATTCAAGTTTAAACAACAGTTAATTCCATTAAGTATGGTGCGTAATGTAATCAACAACTACATCCTTAGACAGCGTGTGTTTTATCCTAGTGTGTGGCACCATCCTAACCTTAGAACTTTCATCCTTTGTCCCAGATTTAATGGAGGCATGAACCCACTATCGAGCATAAATACTCCCTCTTGGAGTTAAGAGCAAAAAACTTGGCCAGGGCCTCTGATAATAATGGAGAGCATGCAAGATCATAAACAACACATAGGTAATAGATTGATAATCACCATAACATAGTATTCTCTATCCATCGGATCCCCAACAAACACAACATGTAGCATTCAGATAGATGATCTTGATCATGTTAGGCAGCTCTAGATCTAACAATGAAGCACAATTAGGAGAAGGCGACCATCTAGCTACGGCTATGGACCTCAGCCTCGGGGGTGAACTACTCACTCATCACTCGGAGGGCGATCACGGCGATGAAGAGTCCTCCGGAGATCCTCTCAGGCAGGGTGCGGGAGGCGATCTCTGAATCCCAGGGACCGGGATTAGCGGCGCCGTCTCTTGAGTTTTCATGTGTTGTCTAGTGGAGAGGTTTCGTGGCAGAAGACTTTAAGTAGGCGGAAGGGCAACGCGGGGGGGGGGGGGGCCACACGAGGCCCCCCGCGCTAGGGCCGTGCGGCCAAGACCTGGGCCGTGCTGCCCTAGTGTGGCGCGCCCTCGTGGCCCCACTTCGCACCTCCCTCGGTTGGAAGCTATTGCAAAAATAGGACCCTGGGCGTTGATTTCGTCCAATTCCGAGAATATATGTAAACTGTTTAAGATTTCTGAAACCAAAAACAGCGAGGAAAACAGCAACTGGCTCTTCGGCATCTTGTTAATAGGTTAGTGCCGGAAAATGCGTATAAATGACATATAATGTGCATAAAAATGTAGATATCATCAATAATGTAGCATGGAACATAGGAAATTATCGATATGTCGGAGACGTATCGACATCCCCAAGCTTAGTTCTGCTCGTCTAGAGCAGGTAAACAAAGATAATTTCTGGAGGGACATGTCATCATAACCTTGATGTACTATGTGCTTTATATGTAATGAATGCAATGATCAAAACAATGGTAATGACATGGGTAAACAAATGAATCATTAAGCAAAGACTTTTCATGAATAGTACCCCAAGACAAGCAAAAGTCTTGCATAAGGGTTAACTCATAAAACAATAAATCAAATTAAAGGTAGCAACACAACAGAAGATTAAGTTTCAGCGGTTCCTTTCAACTTATACATGTATCTCTCATGGATAGTGTCAATGTAAAACAATATAACAAGTGCAATATACAAGTATGTGGGAATCAATGCACACGGTTCACACTGTTTGCTTCTTAAGGTGGGGAGAGATAGGTAAGCTGACTCAACAATAAAAGTAAAGAAAGGTCCTTCAAGAGGAAAGCATCGATTCCTATATTTGTGCTGAAGCTTTTATTTTGAAAACATGAAACAATTTTGTCAACGGTGTTAATAATTATCATGTAAATCATATCTTATAAGTTGCAAGCCTCATGCATAGTATACTAATAGTACACGCACCTTGTCCTAATTAGCTTGGACTACCGGATCATTGTAATACACATGTTTTAACCAAAAATAATACAAAGGGGTACCTCCATGCCGCTTTGTACAAAGGTCTAAGGAGAAAGCTCGCATTTTCGTTTCGCTTTTGATTATTCTCAACAGGAATCCATACCGGGACAACATGAATCACGAGATAATGGACTCCTCTTTAATGCATAAACATGTGGCAACAATTAGTGTTCTCATGAGATTGAGGATATATGTCCAAAAGCTGAAACTTCCACCATGATTCATGGCTTTAGTTAGGCCCAATGTTCTTCTCTAACAATATGCATGCTCTATCCATTAGGTGGTAGATCTCTCTTACTTGAGACAAGACGGACACATAGCAACTCATGATATTCAACAAAGAGTTGATGTCGTTGATAGAATGGTTATCACACAAAAAACTTAATAAGAGATAAGTGCATAAGTACATATCAAATACCACAATAGTTTTTAAGGCTATTTTGTCCCATGAGCTATATATTGCAAAGGCGAATGATGGGATTTTAAAGGTAGCACTCAAGCAATTTACTTTGGAATGGCGGAGAAATACCATGTATTAGGTAGGTATGGTGGACACAACTGGCATAGTGGTTGGCTCAAGGATTTTGGATGCATGAGAAGTATTCCCTCTCGATACAAGGTTTGAGCTAGCAAGGTTTATTTGAAGCAAACTCAAGGATGAACCGGTGCAGCAAAACTCACATAAAAGACATATTGTAACATTATAAGACTCTACACCGTCTTCCTTGTTGTTCAAAACTCAATACTAAAATTATCCAGGCCATTAGAGACCAATGCCTATTCATTTAACGACTCTATGTATTTCTTCATTAATGGGTGCAAAGTATATGATGCAAGAGCTAAAACATGAGCACAACAATTGCCAAGTATCACATTATCCAAGACATTTTAGAGGTACTACATGTAGCATTTCCCGATTTCAACCATAGCAATTTAACGAAGAAATTTCAACCTTCGCCTTGAACATTATGAGTAAAGCCTAAGGACATATTTGTCCATATGCAACGGCGGAGCGTGTCTCTCTCCCATACGGTGAATGCTAGGATCCATTTTATTCAAACAAAAATAAACAAAACAAAACTGACGCTCCAAGCAAAATACATAAGATGTAACTGAATAAAAATATAGTTCCGGAAAATGCATAAGTTGTGATGAAGAAGGGGATGCCTTGGGCATCCCCAAGCAGGGAGAAGGTCTTCTTAAAATATGCAGGGATGAACCAGAGGCATCACCAAGCTTAAAGCTTTCACTCCTCTTGATCATAGTATATCATACTCCTCTCTTGACCCTTGAAAACTTCCTTCACACCAAACTTCAAGCAAACTCATTCGAGGTTTATAGTGCATAATCCAAAATTCACATATTCAGAGGTGACACAATCATTCTTAACACTTCTGGACATTGCACAAATCTACTGGACATTAATGGATCAAAGGAATTCATCCAACATAGCAAATACGGCAATGCGAAATAAAAGGCAGAATCTGACAAAGCAGAACAGTCGTAGACAGACCTGAAGAGGCACTACATGCAACAAATGAAACTCAAATAATGAAAGTTGCATTATATCTGAGGATCAGCTAAGTAATTTTGCAGATTTTTTTCGAATTTTTCGAGACTTATGCCAGAATTGTGACGAACTGACAATGCTGTTTGTAATGATCCCAAATATCACACCATCAACTTTAACTTGTAAACTTCTTGGCACAAAAACATGATAAGGAGAGTTTGCTACAGTAGTAAACAACTTCCAAGACTCAACAAAACAAAAATTGCTGTAGTAAAATAAACAAATGGGTATCTCCCAAAAGTGCTTTTCTTTAAAGCCTTTGACTAGCGCGAAAGGTTATAGTCTAAATGTCTCAAAAGAAGAAGCATTAACATTATAATTATTTCTAATAATAGAATCAAAAGCAACAGACTCTCTTTCAATCATTCCATACCTTCTTGAGAGGGAATTGATATCTAATATTACCTTCCTTCATATCCCAATATGACACCAGGAAGAAAAGGTCTTCCTAACACAATAGGACAAGATGCATTGCATTGGTATCAGGAGACAACAAAATCAACGAGATAGTTGCATTATTCATGTAACTCTTTGCCATCCTCAAATCCTCCTCAAGTTTCCTTTTTAACATTATCGGCAAGATTAACATCCAAATAACAATTCTTCAATGGTGGCAAGTCAAGCATATCATAAATCTTTTTAGGCATAACGAAATACTTGCACCAAGATCACATAAAGCATTACATTCAAAGTCATTGAATTTCATTTTAATGATGGGCTCCCAACCATCTTCTCACTTTCTAGGAATAGAAATTTCAAGTTTTAGTTTCTCTTCTCTGGCTTTGTGGAGCATTTGCATGTATGTTTGTAAAGGCTGATTTATAACATAGCATGGACTTCTAGCAAGTTTTTGTAAGAACTTTATAACTGAGATGTGGCAATCATCAAATCTAAATCATTATGAGCTACAGCAATGGATCCATTATTACAGTTGGAAAAATTTGTAATTTTATCACAAATGGTTTAGCGATTTGTAATTCAGTGAGTTGTACACTTTGCACTAGGGTAGAAACATTGCCAACACCAATTATTTTGTCATTGATAGTCAGCAACATGTGAGTCATTATCATTACTAATGGTGGTAACAGTCCAAAACCTTAGCTACATTATTCTCTTTGCTAGTTTTTCATTTTCTATTCTTTCCCACCTAGCATAGTTCAAAAAAATTAATCTTATATTCTCATTGAAATTTCTAACTTGGATGGCATTTGCTGTAGTAGTAATCTTATTATCAATATCCTCATTAGAGCATAACTTTCAATTTTAATGGATCAACATCAGAGGCCAGTCTATCAACTCTAGAAGCAATAATATCGATTTTACAAACTTTTCCTCAGCAGATTTGTTAAAAGCGGTTTGTGTACTAATAAATTCTTTAAGCATGGTTTCAAGACCAGGGGTACACTCCTATTATTGTTGTAAGAATTCCCCACTTAAAATTATATAACTATTCTACCATTAGCAGAAGGATAACAATATATAGGTTTGTCATATAAAAGTGTTCTATAAACAACAGTGTTTAAGTCATTATGTGCAATAAATTCACATCAACAGATTTTCTTCTTGAGCAACCAATGAAGCTAAAGGAACATTCTTTGGATCAACATTAGATCCGTTCACAAGCATAGACAAAATCACATCAATCTTATCACTCAGGAAGAGGTTTCTTCAACAGAAAAGGTCTTGTGGAGCTCTTTCCGTGTGCCATTCAGAGTAATTTATCATCATATCATCAAGAAGTCTTGTAGCCGCCCCCAAAGTGATGGACATAAAGGTACCTCCAGCAGCTGAATCCAATAAATTCCGCGAAGAAAAAATTTAGTCCTGCATAGAAGGTTTGGATGATCATCCCAAGTAGTCAGTCCATGGGTTCTTTACCAAAGTTTCCATTCTCTCCCATGCTTGAGCAACATGTTCAGTCATCTAGTGCTTCCATTCATTCTGCTCCTTCTAAGATATAATTTTTCAGCAGAGATAATATCTATAATAAAAAAACATCAATACCATTGATATGAATCAAGCCCTCATTCTTAAATAAAAGAATGGCAACCAATCTTTAGCTCTTCCTCTTAATGAAAGGAAGAATCAATTTCAATTTAATAATATCACCATCATCCTTATACTTTTGCATTTCACAAAGTTCAACAAAATTATTAAGATAGACAGCAGCATCATCAGAACTAACACCAATTGCTCTCTCATAACAAAGTTCAGTAAAGCGGGTTTAATTTCAAAGAATTACGCTGTCAGTGGCGGGTGGAGCAATAGGTGTGCATAAGAAATGTTATTATTTGTGTTTGTGAAGTCACACAACTTAGTATTTTCAGGGTATTCATTTAACAGCAGGTAAAATAAAGCAAAATGAATAAATGAAAATGCAAATAGCTAATTTTTGTGTTTGATATAGAAAAGCAAGACGAGTAAATAAAGTAAAACTAGCAACTAATTTTTTTGTGTTTTGTTTAGGTGCAGCAAACAAAGTAGTAAATAAAATAAAGCAAGACAAAAACAAAGTAAAGAGATTGGGAAGTGGAGACTCCCCTTGCAGCGTGTCTTGATCTCCCCGGCAACGACGCCAGAAAACAGGCTTGATGCGCGTAGATGTACACGTCCGTTGGGAACCCCAAGAGGAAGTATGATGCGCACAGTGGCAAGTTTTCCCTCAGAAAGAAACCAAGGTTTAATCGAACAAGGAGGAGCCAAGAAGCACGTTGAAGGTTGATGGTGGCGAAATGTGATGCGGCGCAACACCGGGATTCCGGCGCCAACGTGGAACCTGCATGCACACAACCAAAGTACTTGCCCCAACGAAGCAGTGGGGTTGTTCTCTGCGGCTTGCTGTAACAAAGGATTAGCCGTATTGTGTGGAAGATGATTGTTTGCGAAAGAAAACGGTAAAGAACAATTGCGTAGGGTGTATGCGATGTAAAGAATAGGACCGGGGTCCACAGTTCACTAGAGGTGTGTCTCCCATAAGATTAAAGCATGTTGGGTAACAAATTACGATCGGGCAATTGACAAAACAGAAGGCATAACAATGCACATATTATGATAAATATAGTGAGATTTAATCGGGGTATTACGACAAAGTACATAGACCGCCATCCGGCATGCATCTATGCCTAAAAAGTCTATCTTCAGGTTATCAGACATACCCCGAGTATTAAGTTGCAAACAGCAGAGACAATTGCATTAAGTATGGTGCGTAATGTAATCATAACTACATCCTTAGACATAGCATCAATGTTTATCCCTAGTGGCAACATCACATCCACAACCTTAGAACTTTTATCGACGAAGGCTTAAGTAGGAGGCATGAGCCACTATAAAATACTCCCTCTTGGAGTTAAGAGCAAAAACTTGGCCTGAGCCTCTACTAATAACGGAGAGCATGCAAGATCATAAACAACACATAGGTAATAGATTGATAATCACCATGACATAGTATTCTCTATCCATCGGATCCCGACAAACACAACATATAGTATTACGGATAAGATGATCTTGATCATGTTGAGCGCTCACAAAGATCCAACGAAGCGAGCCTTTACAGTGGAGGAAGACGACCATCCTAGCTACTGCTATGGACCCATAGTCCGAGGGTGAACTACTCATCAGTCCGGAGCGATCATGGCGATGAAGAGTCCTCCAGGAGATGATTCCCCTCGCCGGCCGGGATCTCCTGAATATCCCGAGATGGGATTCGCGGCGGCGGCTGCGGAAGGTTTTCCGTGGCAGTATTCTCGGAGTGGAGGAGACGCGTGATGTCTGCGGGTGCTTCTATTCTTGTAGACGGTGTTGGGCCTCAAGAGAGGTTTGTAGAACAGCAATAGAGTTTCCCTTAAGTGGATTACCCAAGGTTTATCGAACTCGGGGAGGAAGAGATCAAAGATATCCCTCTCATGCAACCTGCAGCCACAAAGCAAGAAGTCTCTTGTGTCCCCAACACACCTAATAGGTGCACTAGTTCGGCGAAGAGATAGTGAAATACAAGTGGTATGAATGAATATGAGCGGTAATGCAGTGCCCGAGAAAAAGGTAGCAGCGCGTGGTTGACGTAGTAATATTGTAGGAAAGTAAACATGCAGTAGTAACGCAGCAGTAATAATTCAGTAAAACAGTAACAAACAGCGATAGCAATATTTAGGAACAAGACCTAGGGAATAGACTTTCACTAGTGGACCTCTCAACATTGATCACACATAACAGAATAGATAAATGCATACTCTACCTTTGTTGGATGATGAACACATTGCGTAGGATTACACGAACCCTCAATGCGAGTTAACAAGCTCCACAATAATGCTCATATTTAGTAACCTTTAGTGTAAGATAGATCAAAAGACTAAACCAAGTACTAACATAGCATGCACCATTGTCACCTTCATGCATATGTAGGAGGAATAGATCACATCAATATTATCATAGCAATAGTTAACTTCATAATCTACAAGAGATCACAATCATAGCCTACGCCAAGTACTCACACGGTGCACACACTAATCACCCCTTTACACACGTGGAGGAGGAATAGACTACTTTAATAACATCACATGAGTAGCACACAACTAGTAGCGATACAAAGCTCATCATATGGATCTCAATCATGTAAAGCAGCTCATGAGATCATTGTATTGGAGTACGAGAGAGAGATTAACCACATAGCTACGGTAGAGCCCTCAGCCCCAGGGAGAACTACTCCCTCCTCATCATGGAACAGCGATGGCGGTGAAGATGGCGGTGGAGACGGCTTCAGGAGCAGTTCCCGTCCCGGCGAGCGTGCCGGGCACGGAACTCTGTCCCAGTCTTGATTCGCGATGGCGGCGGCTCTGGAAGGTTTTCTCCGTATCGTGGCTCTCCGTCGGTGTTTTTAGGTCAGAGAGGCTTAAATAGGCGAAGAGGGGAGTCGGAGGGGCCACGAGCTGCGCACACCCTAGGGGCGCGCCCCCTGGCCCGCGGGGGTGTGGTGTGGGGCCCCACCGCTCATCCTCCTCCGGTGCTCTGGAAGCTTCCGGGAAAAATAGGAACATAGGCGGTGATTTCGTCCGATTCGAGAATATTTCGTTACTAGGATTTACGAAACCAAAAACAGCAGAAAACAGCAACTGACCTTTCGGCATCTCGTCAATAGGTTAGTTCAGACGCATAATAATGACATATAATGTGTATAAAACATGTAGATATCATCAATAAAGTGGCATGAAACATAAGAAATTATAGATACGTTTGAGACGTATCAAGCATCCCCAAGCTTAGTTCTGCTCGTCCCGAGCAGGTAAAGCGATAACAATGATAATTTCTTAAGTGACATGCCATCATAACCTTGATCATACTATTGTAAAACACATGAGATGAATAGAGATTCGAAGCAATGATGAAGATAATGAGTAAACAAATGAATCACATAACAAAGACTTTTCATGAATAATACTTTCAAGATAAGCATCAATAAGTCTTGCATAAGAGTTAACTCATAAAATAAGCAATAAATTCTTAGTAGAAAGCTTTGAAACAACGCAAAGGAAGATATAAGTTTCAGTGGTTGCTTTCAACTCTAACATGTATATCTCATGGATAATTGTCAACACAAAGTAATATAACAAGTGCAATAGGTAAACATGTAGACTGGAGCGGTGCCACAGTTTACACAAGTGTTTGCTTCTAAGATAGAAAGAATAGGTAAACTGACTCAATAATAAAGTAAAAGAATGGTCCTTCAAAGAGGAAAGCATCGATTGCTATATTTGTGCTAGAGCTTTGATTTTGAAAACATATGGAGAGCATAAAAGTAGAGTTTTGAGGAGTGTTTGTTGTTGTCAACGAATGGTAGCGGGTACTCTAACCCCCCCCCTTGCCAGACAAACCTTCAAAGAGCGGCTCCCATTTTATTTTATTTTTTTGGGTGGCACTCCTTCCAACCTTTCTTTCACAAACCATGGCTAACCGAATCCTCGGGTGCCTGCCAACAATCTCATACCATGAAGGGGTGCCTTTTTATTTTAGTTTTATTATGATGACACTCCTCCCCACCTTTGCTTTCTCAAGCCATGGCTAACCGGATCCTTCGGGTGCCGTCCAACAATCACATACCATGGAGGAGTGTCTATTTTTGTTAATTAATTTGGGACTGGGAATCCCATTGCCAGCTCTTCTGCAAAATTATTGGATAGCGGATGAAGCCACTAGTCCATTGGTGAAAGTTGCCCAATAAGATTGAAAGATAAACTCCACATACTTCCTCATGAGCTATAAAACATTGACACAAATAAGAGGTAATAACTTTTGAAATGTTTAAAGGTAGCACTCAAGCAATTTACTTTGGAATGGCAGAAAGCTACCATGTAGTAGGTAGGTATGGTGGACACAAATGGCATGAATGTCCCAAGTATTTGGATGCATGAGAAGTATTCCATCTCAATACAAGGTTCTAGCAAAGTTATTTGAAGCAAACTGACCTAAAAGTTACGTAAAGCTACATATACGTGACAAGTCACGTTTCTGCACCGATATCTCGTGTTTCAATAAAAAAAACGTGTAGATCCACACGTAAGAGGCAAGGAAAGCTCACGATGAAAACTGGTCCGCACATATTTTACAAAAGTACAAAATCTAATAACAGACCTGTTGGTTCCGATGCAAGGCAAGATTTGCAAAACAACATGTAAGAGGCAATAAATGCTCACGTGAGAGCTGGTCTACACATGTTTAAAAAACATACAAAATTTAATTATAAAAACCAGCGAGCGTCTCTCTCCAAACAATCATTTATTCAAATAAAAACAAAAACAAAAACATACGGGAAGCTCCAAGTAAAGTATATAAAATGTGACAGAATAAAGAGAAGGAAA
The DNA here is from genome assembly GCA_030979885.1 of Lolium multiflorum. Lineage (NCBI taxonomy): Eukaryota > Viridiplantae > Streptophyta > Magnoliopsida > Poales > Poaceae > Lolium > Lolium multiflorum. The sequence goes on from JAUUTY010001267.1 coordinate 44,997, forward strand.
CTGATACTTTGTCGATGAAGAAGGGGGATGTCTTGCCAAGCTTAAACGCTTGAGTCTTCTTGAAATATGCAGGGATGAACCACCGGGGCATCCCCAAGCTTAGACTTTTCATTCTTCTTGATCGTAGTATATCATCCTCCTCTCTTGACCCTTGAAAAATTCCTTCACACCAAACTTCAAGCAAACTCATTAGGGGTTGGTGCACTAAATCAAAATACAACTGTTCAGAGGTGACACCAACATTCTTTTCCATCTGGACGTGCATAGCTACTGAACTGATAATGAGTCAAAGCTGATCAACATAGCAAAAGAGGCAATGCGAAATAAAAGGCAGAATCTGTCAAAAAGCAGAACAAGTCCGTAAAGCATTTAAAAGTGTTTAGCATGGGAGACTTGCTCAATGAGAAAAACTCAAACTAATTAAAGTTGCGTACATATCAGGGATCACGCTAAATGCAGAATTGAATTTTTCGAATTTCCCTGGAAAATGTTTTTAGATTAAATCAATAGACAGCAATCTTTGTTTAACAACGCAACGATCCCAAATATAACATCAACTTTGACATAGAAACTTTACTTGGCACAAAAACATGATAAGGAGAGGTTGCTACAGTAGTAGAAAACAACTTCCAAGACACAAATATAAAACAAAGTACTGTAGCAAAATAACACATGGGTTATCTCCCAAGAAGTTCTTTCTTTATAGCCATTAAGATGGGCTCGGCAATTTTGGTGATGCACCCGCAAGAAATAGTATTTGAAGCAAAAGAGAGCTTCCAGAGGCAATTCAAAACACATTTAAGCCTAACATGCTTCCTATGCAGAAGAATCTTATACACAAATGAATTCATGAAGAACAAAGAGCATAAGAGGATAAAACACGAGTAACTCAAAGATTCTCAACATAAAGAGGGGAAACTTAATATTATTAAGATGCATATAACCATATTTCCTCTCTCATAGCCTTTGGTATCAGTAAGTAGAAATCCTAATACTTTGTCCTTAAACATTCTTATCTGGGTTCATATGCACTTAGAAGTATCATTAATTTTGGCATAAGAAGAGTTGTTCTCATTAATAGTAATTAAGACAAGATTATTATCAGAATTTGAACATGGTAAACAAGTTGCATACTAAGTGAATGGTTTTTAGCAAGCCCATCATAACTATGACCAATTTTATAAGGATAATTGCCATATGTGTCATAACATCTCTCTAGCAATTATCAAGCAGGTATGTAATATCATGTTTACTAAGTAGAAGTCTCAAATATAGGATCTTCAAACACAACATCCCCAATATCGTTTAAGGGGACATGAATATTGCTATCATCATTACTTTCATAATCGGTACCAAAGAGATTTTCAATATCAAGGTGGTGTGCTCATTCAAATCATGATCGCTAATGTATGTAAAGGGCATGGGAAGATCATCGTATTCGGATTCATTATCACAATAATCATTAGGAGCAACATACTTACGGTTACCTAGCGTTATCTGATTCCACGTGAGGATACGCCGTTACCTCTTTCTTTTGTCTCCTTCTTCTTCTTCTTGTTCCTTCTTCTTCTTCTCTTCCATCTCTCTTGGTTCCTTCTTTAGGAGGAAGAGGCTTGAAGGGTGGCTTGTCCGCATCTTTGATTTTCTTTTAAAGCAGCCAGAAAAACTTAGAGGATCCACTCCTTTCATTAATCGTTGAAAACACACGGCGGTCCTATCATATTTTGGCAAGGTGTCATTTTCTCCAAAATATTTTGTATGTAAGTATTTGTATGGCTATTATCAATGCAATAGGAAAAACAACCATGGAGGACATCATCAATATCAAGATCGTTAATTTTTAACAAAGAAATTTTTCTTGATAACTCTTCACACTTCAAAAATAAGGTAAGTTCATCCTGCTGTTGATTAGGAATAATTTCATCATCACAATACAAATTTGCGGCACTCATGGGGTTTGAATTATCATTGGAGGAACATTGAAAATTAAAATGACCAACTCTATGGCAAAGTTCACAAATAAAAGGATAGAGGGCACACACTTTTTCTCCAAGATCATCTAGAGCTCTAGACCACTTTCTAGTTTTTCATTTATGTGATGGATACAATATTCTCTTCTATTTGATTAATTCCACATGGTCTATGTATTCCACAAAAATTAACATGCTTATAGGAAATAGCATTCTTAGGAGTTTGAGCATGCTTATTGCAATCATTAACAACAATGTCATTCTTCATGCAAGCCTCTTTAAAGAGTTCATGATACTTATCAAAATTCTTTTTAGGCAATTCTAAATGAGAAGCAAAGGCTTTATAAAGATTTACAACACTTGAGAGTCGATACCATAAGTAGCACTCATATTTAGAAATTACCACTATCCATGAAAGTTTCAATGCATTCATAATCATAATTTATACGACTCTTTACCTTTGTCGTTCTCCCAGTCTTCGGCGTTCTCCTTAATCGATCAAGAAGGTCCCTTTTAAACTCTTCTTTATTGCTCGCGAATGTTTGCTAAGCGGTATCCGGCAAGGTCTTATCTTGAAAAGAAAGTCTTGCATAGAAATTATCAATGATGATATTACCTGGAAGCTCATGATTGGGGCATTTGAGCATTAAAGTCTTCAATCTCTCTCATGCTTGGGCAATACTCTCTCCATCATGAGGCCAAAAATTATATATATGGTTTCGATCTTTGTGAATTTCACTTGGAGGATAGAACTTGGAATAAAATAGAGGCACAATATCCTTCCAATCAAGAGAGCGCCCGTCCTTCAATAGTTTGTACCAATGCGCCGCTTCACCAGATAGCGACATAACAAATAATTTCTTTCTAACTTCATCCATTGAAATACCTGCACACTTGAATAACCCGCATAATTCATGCAAAAACAATAAATGATTCCTAGGATGGACAGTTCCATCCCCTTCATAGCGGTTATCCATAACACGTTCAATAATTTCCATAGGTATTTTATACGGAATACTTTCAGCAGGTGGATTTAAAGTATTAGAAGCATCATTAGAGTTATCGCATATGGGAGATAAAGCATCATCAGAGCAAAATATTGCTTCCAAAGCGGAGGAGCTAAGATTATTTTTATGTAAACTAGCTTCCCCAAGCTTAGACTTCTTCATAGCATTAGCGGTAATTGCATTCATACCAATAACATTGCTACTATCATGTAAATAAAGTTCCATGAGTTTTTTAATTTTTGTATCAAACCATCCATGTCTTAAATCGAAATAGAATAAGAAGCTCTTTGTTGTCCATTATGCCTAACTAGTAAACAAGAAACAAAAGATGTAATTGCGAGTCTAAAGGAAATGGCTTAGAGCACACACACAATCGGCTTGGAAAGAAATCTTCATTACGGAGATCGGAGAATGAGTGCCTTTACCTTTCCTCCCCGGCAACGGCGCAGGAAAAGTGCTTGATGTCTACGGAGTGCTTCTATTCTTGTAGACGAGTGTTGGGCCTCCAAGAGCAGAGGGTTTGTAGAACAGCGCACCAAGTTTCCCTTAAGTGGATTACCCAAGGTTTATCGAACTCAGGGAGGAAGAGGTCAAAGATATCCTCTCATGCAACCACAACCACAAAGCAAGAAGTCTCTTGTGTCCTAAACACACCTAATGCACTGGTTCGGTGAAGAGATAGTGAAATAAAATTAGTATGGATGTATATGAGTGGTTGATAAAATGCAGTGCAGAAAAGTGCTTAGCGCGTAGTTGATGGTAGTAATATTGTAGGGAGTAAACATGCAGTAGCTTACGCAGCAGTAGTAGTAAAGCAGTAAAACAGTAACAAGCGATGATAGCAGTATTTAGGAACAAGACCCAGGGATTGACTTTCCTAGTGGACACTCTCATGTTGATCTCACATATGAGAATAAATGCATACTCTACACCTTTGTTGGATGATGAACACATTGCGTGGGATTACACCATGCCGGGGTTAACAAGCTCCACAATAATGCTCATATTTTGTGTGTACATTCTTCCGAGATCAAAGACTAAACCAAGTACTAACATAGCATACCCATTGTCACCTTCATGCATATGTAGGAGGAATAGATCACATCAATATTATCATATATTAGTTAACTTCATAATCTACAAGAGATCACAATCATAGCCTACGCCAAGTACTCACACGGTGCACACACTAATCACCTTTACACACGTGGAGGAGGAATAGACTACTTTAATAACATCACATGAGTAGCACACAACTAGTAGCGATACAAAGCTCATCATATGGATCTCAATCATGTAAAGCAGCTCATGAGATCATTGTATTGGAGTACGAGAGAGATTAACCACATGGCTACGGTGAGGCCCTCGGCCCGGGGAGGACTATGCCCTCCTGTCCTTGGGGAACGACGATGGCGGTGAAGATGGCGGTGGAGACGGCTTCGAGGGCCGTTCCACGTCCAGCTGACGTGCGGGGAGCAGGCTTTCACTCCCCAGTCTTGATTTTGTGATCGTGACGCTCACGGAGGTTTTCTCACGTGGCTCGTCGGTGTTTTTAGGTGAGAGAGGCTTAAAGGGCGGAGTCGGAAGGGCCACGGGCTGCCCACACCCTGGGGGGGCGCCTGGCCGCGCGGGGGTGTGGTGTGGGGCCCCTGACTCCCCTCTCATCCTCCTCGGGGTGCTCTCCGGAAGCTTCCGGGAAAATAAGATCTTGGGTGTGTCCAATTCAAAGAATATTTCGTTACTAGGATTTCTGAAACCAAAAACAACAGAAGAAAACAGCTGGACCTTCGGCATCTCGTCAATAGGTTAGTTAGAAACGCATAGTAATGACATAATGTGTGTATAAAACATGTAGATATCATCAATAAGGCAGCATACGTTTTCAGAAATTATAGATGCGATTTGGGGCATGTCATTTCCTTAACAAAGAAGACTTTAAGTGACGGAAAGGCAACGAGCTGGGGGCCCACACGCTAGGCAGCCATGACAAGACTGAGCCGCGCCGCCCTGGTGTGGCGTGCCCTCAAATGCTTCCTTCCTTCCCCCTCGGTCTTACGGAAGCCGTGCAAAATAGGACTGGGTTGATTTACAGTCAGCTAGAATATTTATTACTGATTTCTAAACCTTCAAAACTCATGAGAAAACAGCAAGCGGCTCTTCGGCATCTTGTTAATAGGTTAGTCTTGGGAAAATGCGTAAATACGACATATAATGTGTATAAAACATGTAGATATCATCAATGATAGCAGCATGGAACATAAGAAATTATCGATACGTGGAGACGTATCATTGTGATGACCGATGCGGCGTGGTATTTCTTGTACGGTAAATCGCGAGAGGGCACACGATTTTCTTGGCCTCCTGTAAGCTGTTGGCACACGTGTTTTCTTTAGGAAAGTGCATCTTCAAGTATCTGAAAAGTTCGTCCATGCTTGTGTCAGACCATTTGTGTTTTGCCTTCATCTCCATAATATCGAGAGCTACTCTCAGACGGCTCTCCTCCGTCCCACGAGCTGCATCGTACAACGGAGTTCTCGAGTCTACCTCGAGTTGATCCAGCTTAGACTTCCCGTCTACTAGTGAATTTGGGGTCGGTCGATGTGTTCCTGAGAAGAAGTTCTTGAACATGACGGTCCTGCACGGCCGCGGTTAGCGGGGTATTCCTACTCATGTCCTCATCGTCCCCATGCTCTTCCCGGCCTTCATGATAACCAACATTTTGTGCGACATCCTCTTCCTCCTCGTCTTCATTGTCGTTTGGGGCATCCTCTTCCTCGTCATGGTCATCATCATCACCTTTGTTATCATCATCTCCATCGTCACTCATCCAGTGAGTATGGCCCTCCATGAAACTATACCTGAGCATGTGTTGATTCACTATGCCTGAAAAGGGGTCGAACAATGACCCTAGCTTGCATCTTCGACAAGGACACTTATATCCTTGCGCTTATTTCGATACATGTCGTCTGTCGCACGTTCCACGTATCTATCCACGATGCTTTCTTTCATCTCGATGACCATCGTCGCCTTCACGACAAGATATTTGATTACACCGTTGTCTCGGTTTTCACGGAAAAATTCGGCATGACCTTTGCTAAAAATTGTCACGCTAGAGTTCCAAAAATTTGCCGGAATGGAAGTTAATCAACATTCCGGCAAAACATTGGCAACTCAATGTCCTGCACATCAAAACAATGCAAAAGAATGCATGGAACCGCCTTTTTGCCATCACAAGTGACATAACCGCGACTTCTCGTATATACCTATTAGTTGACGCGACATCCAAAAGCACCGGAGAGACGCCAAGTGATGCGGTCGATTTGCTCAAATATATCAAACTTGGTTGGTTGAATTAGCTAAAATGGGTGGGGGAATGAGTTACCAAGTGCTTTGGTCGATTTGCCATTAAGATGTGAGTGAGTGAGGGTGGTGGTAGGTTGGGTTGAATTGATGTACTTGCCCCAGGTTACCCCCGGAAAACTTGTCAATGGGGCGCCAGCGGGAAGCATATTATCCCCGGCGAAACACTCTATGGTGTGCCGGCGGTAATTTTAGCCCGGGGCCCCCCGCGGGACCACTTCACCCCCGGCGGTTTATAAATTGTTTCGCCGGTGGTATCACATTACCGCCGGCGCTTCGGAGCTAGGCCCGCCGGCGTTAATTGGAGGCCCTTCCGCGGGTTCTCGGCCCAACATGCCCCCGGTGATATGCGGCCCAAGTCACCGGTGATAAGTCGACTACCTCCGGTGGTTGAAGATCCGCACGCCGATGGTAACTCCTGGCATCCCTAAAAGGCATTACCCCTGGCAACTTTCAATCGTGATCGTCGCCGATAATAATTTCGGCTATTAGAAAATTCCTAGTAGTGCAGGCGGGCCAGTGCCCCCAACCACCCCCTCTCTTTTTATAGGGTTAGGGGAAGATTTGGTTGGCTGAGCCCCTCCTCCAATGCCTAGGACTGGCGGACAAAGAGGGGGAGTTTTTCCCCCACCCCCAATTTTGGTGGCCCCTAGGCCGGGTTGCCCCATTGGCCTGGTCGCATGTGCCATGTAGGTTGGTTCACCTAGCCCATGTGGGCCTAGCCGCGCCCCTTGTTCCATGCGTGACCCCTGGGATAGGTGGGCCCCATCGGTGGCCCTGCAGAACCATCTAGAACCCCCTAATGGGATACCGGAAAAATTATAAACTTTTCTGAAACCCTAACATGACTCCCTTATATGATTCTTAATTTTCTGACCATTCTGAATATCCTTGTGATCTCTTGGTTTCCAGACGAGACTCCAGATAATCTTTGATCTCACCATTATTCATTTCTCATTAGTAACCTAGCGATATTGAATGTTAAGTGTGTGACTCTACGTGTTCGAGAATATGCAGACATGATCAAGACTCCGATTAATAATCATTAGCGATACCTATCAGTAATGACTCCCAGATATTCGAAGAAGATCCTTATCAGTTGAACCACAATGTCGAGGATTCAAATAATCATTTATCCAATTCCCTTTGTCTCTTGATATATTACTAGCCGGAGCCTAGATCAACGGTATCAACATACCTGGTTTAATCTCGTTACCAGCAAGCAATATTTACTCATACCATAACATAATATCCATGTGACTAACTCATTAAACTTGCTTGCGAGCTCTTTAGATATTAAATTGCCGAGTGGGCCCAGAGAATATCTTTATGTCACATGGATGGACAAAATTCTTCATGCAACCCAACAAGCACCTTCCAAGTACCTGAAAATACCTTTATGACAACCCTATTAGGGAATGACGGTTGATGCCCCCAAATTATTGCAATGCCCGGAAGTAACATGATCGCATGGTTTAAGTAATAAGTTACTTGACATTAAAATCAACATCGGCAAATTAAACATAGTGACTTAATCTTATTGTTTTGCTAATTTGGGTATGTCTATCACATCATTCTCCTAATGATATGACCTTGTTATCAATCGAGAACTCATGTTCATGGTTAGGAAACCACAATCATCATTAATCAACTTGTTTCACACATCATCTACAGATCATCATCATCACTTTTCTGCCTTTAAAATAACATGGTGGCTTGTTTAATACAAATTCAGCATGAAATATAAACTTACATCATGAACCCGAAATATGACAACAACAACAACAAACTTTATTATTGCCTTTAAGACATATTTTCAATGGTCTCCCACTTGCACGAGAATCAATAATCTAGTTTACATAGATAAAGATCTAACACCCATGGACTCTTGGTGTTTATCATGTTTTGCTCGTGGAAGAGGTTTAGTCAAAGGATCTGTGGTATTTAGATCCGTGTTTACTTTGCAAATATTTATGTCACCATCTTTGACATAATCACGAATGGCGTGAAAACGGCGTTTGATGTGCTTGGCTTTATGGTGATACTTTGGTTCCTTCGCGTTAGATATGGCACATGTATTGTCATAATAGGTGGCCACGGGGTCCAACGTGCATGCAACCACACCAAGTTTAGTGGTGAAATTCTTCGGCCACACTGTTCCACGTGTTGCTTCTATAGAAGCAATTTACTCAATTTCTATTGTAGATGTTGCTACTACACTCTTCTTGGAACTCCTCCAGCTTACAGTTACACCACTCAAAATAAATGTGTACCCTATTTGAGATTTCGAATCATACAAATTAATTAGTGTTGAATCTAGTGATATGTCTCCAACGTATCGATAATTTCTTATGTTCCATGCTACTTTGCTGATGATGCCTACCGTAACATTATATGTCGTATTTTACGCATTTTCTGGAACTAACCTGTTAACAAGATCTTGGAAGAACGATTCTTCATTTTATATTGTTTTTGGTTTCGAGAAATCCTGAGTAGGAAATATTCACCGGAATTGGACGAAATCACCGCCCGAAGTCTATTTTTTTTTGCAGAAGCTTCGGAAGACCGAAGGGTCAGAAGTGGGGCCACGGGTGGCAGGTGACAGAGGCGGCGCGGCGGGCCCTGGCGCGCCGGCTTTGTCCACTGGGCCCCTCGTGCCACCTCTTCGGCCTGCCCTTCCGCCTACAAATAGCCTCGGTCGCGAAACCCCCAGTACCGAGACCCACGATACAGAAAACCTTCCCGAGCCGCCGCCGCATGGGTCCATCTCGGGGGATTCGGAGATCGCCTCCGGCACCCTTGCCGGAGGGGATTCATCTCTGGGAGGACTCTTCGCCATGCATGATCGCCTCGGAGTGATGAGTGAGTAGTTCACCCCCTGGACTATGGGTCCATAGCGGTAGCTAGATAATTCGTCTTCTCCTAATTGTGCTTCATTGTTGGATCTTGTGAGCTGCCTAACATGATCAAGATCATCTATACGTAATACTATATGTTGTGTTTGTCGGGATCCGATGGATGAGAATGCTATGTTATGGTGATTATCAATCTATTGTTTATGTGTTGTTTATGATCTTGCATGCCCTCCGTTATTAGTAGAGGCTCTGGCCAAGTTTTTGCTCTTAACTCCAGAGGGAGTATTTATGCTCGATAGTGGGTTCATGCCTTCATTGACACCTGGGACGGTGACAGAAAGTTCTAAGGTTGTGATGTGGTGTTGCCACTAGGGATGAAACATTGATTCTATGTCTAAGGATGTAGTTGTCGATTACATTATGCACCATACTTAATGCAATTATCTGTTGCTTTGCAACTTAATACTGAATGGGGTTCGGATGATAACCCGAAGGTGGACTTTTTAGGCATAGATACAGTTGGATGACGGTCTATGTACTTTGTCGTAATGCCCAATTAAATCTCACTATATTTATCATATCATGTACATGCATTGTTATGCCCTTCTCTATTTGTCAATTGCCCGACTGTAATTTGTTCACCCAACATGCTTTTATCTTATGGGAGAGACACCTCTAGTGTTGTGGACCCCGGTCCTATTCTTTACATCGCATACAATCTCTTGCAATACTTGTTTTACTTGTTTTCTTGCAAACAATCATCTTCCACAATACGGTTAATCCTTTATGTTACAGCAAGCCGGTGAGATTGACAACACTACAAGAAAAGTTCGTTAGTATCTTGATTGTGTTGTGCGAGTTCCACGTTGGCGCGGAATCCCTGGTGTTGCCGCATCACATTTCGCCACCATCAACCTTCAACGTGCTTCTTGGATCCTCTGGACCGATTAAACCTTGGTTTCTTCCTAAGGAAAACTTGCCTTTGTGCGCATCATACCTTCCTCTTGGGGTTTCCAACGGACGTGTACATTTACGCGCATCATCTAGCAGCGACATAACCCCTTTTTACAAGCTCTTCATCACCACCATAGACTAGGAACATGTCCTTAGTCCTCTTTAGATACTTAAGTATATAATTAACTCTTGTCTAATCTTTCATTCCTGGATCACTCTAGTACCCGCTCGTGACTAAGATCATTGGACACATTTGATCTAGTACACATCATGACATACATGATTGAGCCTATGACTAAGGCATAGGGGATGGTGCGCATCTTTTCTCTTTCTTTTGCCATAACTGGACACCGAGTCTTACTCAATGTCTTACCTTACAACATGGGAAAGAACTATTTTTTTAATCATCCATTCTAAACTTCTTCACAATCTTGTCAGGGTAGTACTTTTACTACGCAGGCAAATATGTACGGCTTCACCGAGGTATTTCACTGAAAACTTTTATTTAAATATATCCTCTCCCCCACGATCGTACTCTCTCTCTACCATGTATTTCACTCATACTTTTGTAACCTCTAGCTCTCTATCTCTCTCCCTCTATCTACGGATGTGACAGCGTGCCCGAAACCGCTCGAAGATCTACCCATGCCTGCAAGTACACATATGGTTATTTTCAATCTATCAACGCATTGGGGTTTTCACATTGGTTGTTTTTGTTCTTGATTTGTTCAATAAATTTTGGATTTATCAACATGTCTCTCACACACATGTCCTTTTGTTGTTTAATCTTTCAAGTTCAACGTTCGAGGAGTACCGAAGCATATCATAGACTTCGCCTGTTGCAGAGAACACGATGACCCGACTGTCCGTTGGGACTATGTTCACAAGCTTATCGCATGCCGATACGTGCCGTACGATGATAACTAACATGCGGCCGTGAGGATTAGAGTGTCACATTCTCATTAATGTAGTAGGTTGATCCTCCGCAACCATTGGAACTCGCGCAATCATTGTGAGGGTTGTGGCATGGAGAGATCCATGATAACCAGGAAAGGAGGGTGGCCGAGTGTACGCTTGCCACCTGGAACCCTGCAATTGCCGAAGTGCAGGCTCAGGCGAATTATCGAGCGATCGATGTGAGGGAGACTGTCAGATCCATCGCCCCCAATTAGCTCTGTTCTGACAAGTAGTACGTAGTTCGTAGTAATCATCGAGTAGTTTTAGTAACTGATATGTACTAATATCTGTTGGTGGCTTCTACATTTTGGAGAAGTGTAATGCCATGCGTATCATACGCATGTTACATGTAAACATATAACGATATCATCTATAGATATGTAAAATGAAATTAGGTTTCTTTAATGCTTATATACAAATTTGTTAATCAAATGAATGTTGGGGAATATGAGACATTTAACATGTGACTTGCCAAAATTCGATAAGACAAAGGTTGACGTAATAAGGTCTTTCCCGTTAAGCCCACACAGGTCGCTCTCACACTTATCTAGAGAAAATTCCCCATCTACCAGCAGCCCACTCTAGCGAAACTCTAGCCCCTTCCCCCGTCACCATCCGACGACATGCACCTCTCTGACCTAGCCAAGTATAATCGTGGATCGCGTCGTGCACATATTACGTTACGCCGAACCACACCATATGTCGTGGCGGCACAGACCTCGACCGCGGCGGCATACACTTATCCGACCGGCTGGATCGACCACACCTTCTGCTGCAGCACCGTGGACCTCAACAGCGGTGGCGTGCAACTCTTCGTTAGGATGGACCGCATAGTCTGCCAAAGCATGCGGAGACTGCACCATCCGGGATCTATGTATGTTCCCAATCACTTATATCTATGGTTGAAGTTGCAGGATATTGGGATCTATGAGATTGTCTACATACATCATTGTTTTTGGTCTTATTAACGTGCATTAGGATCTATAAACTATTGTTCCTGAACCAGTGCAACACCTTAGTTAACTTGCCACTGATTCGATAGATAAAATCAGTGCCACAACCTTGTTAGCTAGCTAATGATCTGACAGTTAAAATTAGTGTCACAACCTTGTTAGCTATCCAACGATCTGACAACTACAACTAGTGGCACAACCTTGGTAGTTGGCCAATGATCTTGCACTTAAATTAGTGCCACAACCTTGTTAGCAACCTAATGATTTGCCGGTTAAATCAGTGCCACAATCTTGTTAGCTAGCCAATGATCTGCCAGTTAAAGTCAATGCCACAACCTTGCTAGCTAGCAATGATCTACCAGTTAAAATCAGTGCCACAACCTTGTTAGCTAGCCAATGATTTGATAGTTAAAATCAGTGCCACAACCATGTTAGCTAGACAATAATCTTACAGTTAAAATCATTGTCACAATCTTGTTAGCTAGCCAATTATTTAAAATACATGTCTAAGGTGAAGAACTATAGCAACAAGGTCTCCATGTAGTAAGAGCCTATGCACTCTACCATTAGAGGTCCTATTATTCTTTCATTAGACAAGTACTCTCCCTTTGTTACAGGTTTGGCAATGATCGATGTTGACATGACTAGATCTAGAAGGAAGAATTTGAAGCGAATAGTTAGAAGATATAGGACAAGAATCCCTTAGTATGTCTGCACCATGAACAAAGCGACAATCTTCAACAAAATGATGGTAATTATCTTTGAACTATGGTCATGCAAGTGCACAAAATCTTACTCTAGGTACTTAATACAAGCATAACTAATTGTCTCTTCGTGTGTAGTACTTTTTAGGATCTTTCGTTAGAAAGTATATAGTGCCTTACATATCTGAGAGGAAGAAGAGAACACGCAAGTCACATGTCGTTGTTGTGAAGATGTCAAAGCGGAAGTTCATGCAAAGCATCATGATGATGGTACTATCTATTTCATATCGTATTGGGGAGACTATGTTGTACAAAGCAACCTCAAGGAAAACGATGTTTACGCCTTCTAGTTTGGAGTTAGAGAGGGCTCTCTGATCATGATGGTGCATACCATCTTAACTATGTCTATGAAGTTATTAATATTAGGGTTGTAGCTAGCTATATATGTAGGAGCTAAACAGTGAACGTTTTGGGTTTAGAAGTACTCTATGTATAATGTATCATCATGTCTATGTTGTTTCAGCTGAAGTTTCATTCCGTGTGTCATAAATTATATAATACATTCTATTTTACTTATATTATATAAATGGTGCTCATGTATATGATCAGGGGATACGTGAGCACCCGATTATCACCGTTGGATTTGGTCCACCACCGTTGGATTCTTCTACTCACTAACGGCCACTAACGGTGACTCACTACCAGCCACTACCTCGCCGGCCTCCACCTCCACCTTGCTGGCCTCCACCTCGCGCATCTGAGGTCGCGCGAGTGTCTCCCCGGCCAAGCGCGTCGCTGTGCACCTTCTCCGCATCTCTCCGCCCTTCCACTCGACGCGCTGGACCGCGTCGATGCGTGTACAGTGCTAACGTTGTTAGACACGTGTCGAGCAGAGAAGGGGTGCTCACATATCCCCCTGATCACCAGGCTTCATCCGATAAATGGTGATGGATAATAAAATTGCTGAAAAAGGTAGCATGCACTGACGGATACCTTACGATGAGGACTTTAGGCGCCATCGGTATGAGCTATGTCCGGCACCTACTATGCGCCGCCAGTCATTGTTGGTCGGCGTTCACTAGAATCTGTTGTGTCAGTGCTAGCTCAACGTATCGCAATACGCCACGCAAAAAAGATGATGGGTGTGCAGTTTCTAACCTAGTTATCCCTGGCAACTTTTTTCCGAGCTGACACGAGCACGACGATTACAAGCGTGTGTTAGCATTTAAAAACGACAGGGCCCGCATGTCAAGTTTTAGTGTTGCCATTTAACTTTCAGTTTTACGAATGTTCTTGCTTGCTTAAAACTGAAAAAAAAAACATCATCCTTTGCAATTTTATATTGTTTAGTACATAGATAACTAGAATTGTGACACTCTAGTTTGAAGGAATAAATCATGTAACCTTCTTGCTGCTACGGTTCGATACCCCATACTTCCACATTGAGAGGTGCTATGTTGTATCCCTGTAGTTGGGGGTTATCACGTATTTTTCTAACGTCGTTGCCGGAGAGCATAACGCTAAATATTTTATCCTTGTTTGCACTAACTTGATTTTCAGCTTGTTGCATACCTTAGGTCTTTTGCCCCAAGCTAGGATGAGTGCTAATAACTAGCCTTTTATCCATTACCGATAGTAATTTTGGTGGGATAGGACAACTCCATGTCGGTCTCATAGCATAGGTTTCTCAACCCGACGACCTAGCTTCTCACTAGTGCAATATATTCTAGCTACTGCTATCGTAGATGCCAGGAGCGATAAATCTTTGAAAAATCAAGCATACCAAGTCCACTGAGCATGGTGGGTCTACAAACATATCCCAATTAAATTTACCCCCCCCCCCTCCCAAACCCACCCTCCCCGCGCGCGAAAACCATTTTGGTGCATTCCCAAAGAAGGCTCTCTCGATCTTTTCTTAATTTCTCGTAACTCGAGAGGTATCACAAATGGCATGAGGTGGTAGATGGAAATCGAAGTGAAAACCAACCGATCTTCTACTCTACATCGCACAATTGTGAAGTTCTTCTAGTCATGGCATGTATATTTCTTGCAATCTTGTCCTTAGATGTTGAAAATGAATGCGCTTGAGTCCTTTTGAAGAGAAAAGGCAACCCAAAATATCTCAAAGGAAATGTACTAATGATGGAAGGGAAACTTTACACGATGTCATCGAGGTTGAGATCTTGGAAATGGTTGGGAGCAACATTTATGGAAGTTGGTAACTGTGGCCCTGTGAGCTCCCCAAAATTCTTAAGGTTTGTTGTAATTGGATATATATATATATATATATATATATATATATATATATATATATATATATATATATATATATATATATATATAGGAAGCCAAATGGGAGCTCATGGTGCTCCATGCTCCATACCCATGACTAATACTGGATTGCATTGAGATGCGTTTACCATTCAGCAAGCTGAGCTAATGGGTCTGCCCGTTAGTATTTGTTAATTAGGAAACAATGAATCACTTGGTAATTACTACATATGGTAACCGCCCAGGCGTACTAACTCCTAGCCGATTTGGTAATGACAGATATGGTAATTCCAACAGCTTGCATGGACGGTATGTGAATATGAGAAGTTCACGTTAGAATTTAAGCCTCCATGATTCTTTCCTTTTATGAATACCTACAATTGAGGTATGTGTTATACGGGTGCTGCCATGGTTTTATTTTCAAAAATCATTTGCTAATTTATCTACCTATTAAATTTAAAAATAAAATTAAGGGGTTACATGATTATATTTTCCGGGTATGAAATGTTTATTGTGGGTATCATACCTGTAATTTCTTGGTTCTAGCATACCTAGATTATTTTGGTGTACAAACATACCTAGTAACTGACTTTTGCACATACGCAATTTTATTGGGTATATGATACTAGTAACTGACTTTTGCACAGCCGCAGTTTTGTTGCGTATATGATATACGGTTAAAATCATTGGGACCATTAGGTATGCATCTACGCACAAATTTTGTTAGGGCATGATACCTAAAATTTATTGGGTATACGATACCCTTAAAAAATTGTCGGGTGTATACCCGATGAAAATGTTAGGTATATGGTACCCGTTAAATATTGTTGGGTATATGGTACCCAGTGAAAATCATTGGGTATATGATACCTAGAAGAAAATTGTTGGTTATATGATATTTAGTGAAAAACAGTTGGGTATATGATGCCAGGAGAAAATAGTTGGTTATATGATACCCTGTAAAAATCTTTGGGTATACAATACCCGGTGAAAAATCATTGGGTATATGATACGTGGTGAAAATGATTGGGTATACGACAACCACCGGCTATCGCAAAGCACGATCGTACCACCTTGGTCGCCAAATTTACAACGCTCGAGGTCGCCTTCGCCACTAGCTGCATCACCAACTATCGCCAGAATGCCGCAACCGACTACCATGGTGGGTGCCGCGTCCAGGCGCGTCGCACTGCAAACTTCCCGCTAGGGGATGCCATCCCGCCATCTGCCCTCGATCCCACCACGTCGCTCTCAGACCAGCCCCGCTACCAACTAGGAAATGACGTCGTTGACCCAACGCTTCCTCCACATGCGCAACCCAACATGAGACTCCGACTGCCCATAGCTTTGCGGGCTTTGCCCGGGTGTGCGCACCTGCTGAGTCAAGGTAGAGGACGGGGGACGAGGATGAAAGACGGCACTGGCTGGGAGGCTATATTGATTAGGTTCCCCATTAATATGCATGCATGTGTAATTTTTTTGATGGTATGATACCCGTTGGAAATCATCATGTATATACCCGGTGATAAATGTTAGGTATATGGTACCCGGCGAAAATTTCTGGGTATATGGTACCCGGTGAAAATCGTTGGATATATGATACCCAGTGAAAACTGTTGGTTTTATACAATAACGTGAATTTTTTTTGGGTATACGATAGCAACTGAAAATAATTGGTTATAGATACTCGGTGAAAATTGTCGGGTCTATGATACCTATTGAAAATTGTCTACCTGTTGAAAATCTTCGGGTATATACCTGGTGAAAATGTTAGGTATATGATACCTGGTAAAATCATTGGGTATATGATACCTAGAAGAAAATTGTTGGTTATATGATATCCAGTGAAAAACTGTTGGGTATATGATGCCAGGAGAAAAAATCATTGGGTATATGATACCTAGAAGAAAATTGTTGGTTATATGATATCAAGTGAAAAACTGTTAGGTATATGCATGCATGTGTAATTTTTTTGAAGGTATGACACCTGTTGGAAATCATCATGTATATACCCGGTGATAAATGTTAGGTATATGGTACCTGGTGAAAATTTCCGGGTATATCGTAATACCTAGTGAAAATTGTCTACGAAAATCTTCGAGTATATACCTGGTGAAAATATTAGGTATGTGATACCTGGTAAAACTTGTTGGGTATACGATACCCGGTGAAAAATTATTGAGTATACAATGCTAGGTGAAAATAATTGGTTATACGATACCACGTGAAAATCATTGGGTATACGATATCAAGTGAAAATCCTTGGGTATACGACCCCCGCCAGCCATCATAAAGCACGCCCGCACCGCCTTGGTCGTTGGATCTGCAATGCTCGAGGTCAGCCCCGCTGCGAGATGCCTCACCAACCGCCACCTGACCGCTGCAACCATTCGCCATGGCAGGTGACGCGACTAGGCGCGTCACGTTGCAGACTACCCGCCCTGGGATGCCGCCCCAACGGCTAGCCTGGTTCCCACGACGACGCCCTCAGAACAAACCTGCTACCGGCAATAAATGATATTGGTGACCCAGTACTGCCTCCGCGCCCAACCTAGGGGGAGAGTCCGGCCTCCAATAGATTTACGGGCTTTGCCCGGGTGCGTGTGCCTACCGTGGCGAGGTAGAGGACGGGGTGGAGGGGGATCAAAGACAGCACCGACTAGGGGCTATATTGATTAGGTTCGCCATAGCTATGCATATATGTGCAATTGTTGTTTTTAAGGTATGATACCTAAAAATTGTATAGGTACGTGGGTATGATAACAAGGTATATACATAAATAGTGCAAATATGATATCTAAGAGTTTTATGGATACGTACCAATAATTAATTTCTAAGATATGTGATGTTTCTTGGGTGTGTGTCACTCGTAATTTCTTGGTTAATTATGAAATACCTGCAAAATTCTAATGTATTAGTTTTGTATGTTTAATTCAGTGGGTATATATCGTCTAGTACCTAATACCAACGGATGGGATAGGGTATTAGTTCGAGGATTCTCACAATCGGTGTGTATGTAATACCCCGAATTGTCTGCTCTAGGTATGTGAATACCTTACGTTTATATGTACCTAACTTTTTCAAATTCTATGTACGTGGGTATGTGGAAATTATTTGGAGTATCATACCTTTTAAATTCTTTTTTACATGTCATATCTTGAAAATTTGTCTTACCCGATTCTTGGGTATGTACATACCTTTTTTTTTTGCGGGGAAGGGTATGTACATACCTAGAAATTTATTTTATCATGGTTGAAAAGTTCTTAGGTATACAAATACGTGAAAATTTAATTCATCGTACCCATAATAATATCAGGTACATACAAACCTGTTTTTTAAAAGATACGTGCACAAAATTTCTAGGCATGTGAAAATTATTCTCGTGTCATTCTTTTTCCTTCTTTATATGCCATGCATACCTTGAAAATCCACTCGTATATGTACAGAAAGCTAACATACTCTCAAATATATTAGGTCTACACATTTTCAAAGTTTTGACCGTGTACTCATACACTCTATCTTCTCCTGTAGATCAAATATTATTTCTTTCATATGTCTCCGTACTGACAGTGATATTACATCCCATTTACATATGAGTGAAAGTAGCATTTGGTATTGCACTCGAAAGTGCAAGCTGCAAGTATGATCGACAAGGAAAAGGATATTTATCGAATCACAGAATCAAACATCTCCGTGCATGTGCCTCCCCCATCGCAGGAGTAACTTACTTCAGAACAAAATTTAGAGAAAAGCCATTCGCTGGTAGATCTATCACCAAAGAACAATACGAAAATCAAGTTGCGATGAAAATAATAAGAATGGACATATACCTAAGCTACTGAAAAAAGAAGCTTCTGACATGGGCAAAGATAAGTGTACGGAATCATTCACGGTTGTATGGTCATGAAAGAAATTAACAAAACAAGATGTACCTTGCTGTAACCATTGGAATTAATCCAAATTGACATACATACGTCAAAGATCTGTACATTCAAACGAAAAACTTGGTGGATTGAGCACAACAAAAATTGCAAGTTTCAGTTTTCAGATTTCTTTGCACAAACAATACATACCTCGCTCATCTTGTATGAAGGAAAAAAAATCTAGAATCAGCCGTTCAGATTGATGACCAACAACGTAGAGCAGCATGTAGAGGTAGAAGCTACGTTGATCGACCGGCCGGCCGTGACGTCCGCTAGGCCGGCGGCGACGCGGCGTACGCTCTTCATCTCAGACCTCTACGCATATGCACATATGCAAAAATGGAATTGTGGGATAGCAAATAAAAGGAGGCAGCATGTTGGTTTGATTAGGAAACAATTCAACCTTTGATACAAGTTTCCATTCATGGGATGGCGTGGGTAAACAAAAAAATAAGGAAACATATTAAATCTTTGTCTGCTCTTTCCTCAAATGGAAGGTTCTAACGGGTTTGACCCGAATTCTATAGAAAAATCCGAATTCATTTGTACATTTTCTGATTGAATCGAACGGCTACTGATCTTGGTGCCCAGGCTCCTAGGTGCCCCAATTATTTTACCTATATATATATATATATATATATATATATATATATATATATATATATATATATATATATATATATATATATAATGGACAAAATGCAACTAAAAAAGGGTTAGACGCAATGACATGAACTATGGAACCCTATGGGTAACCTAAAAAACAAATTTGGGAGGCCAAAAGAGATAAGTGTATATATGCTTAATGTTGAAGTTTTTATTATATGTTATAAGGCATATAATTATGAAGGTTCCAATACTCCACAATGATGAGGTGGAGGTGCAAGAAAACCAGATGGTTATTGGTCAGCAATGAAAGAAGGGAGAACACGGGCGTAGTCACTATTTGTGTCATTATATATATTTTTGCATGGTTTTGGAGATGCGCGGTGTGTTCTCCATGTATAATGGTTAAGGAAGTTGTTGGTTATGAATAAATTGAAGTGGTAATTTGTGTACTTTTAATGGTATTTGATGATGTATTGTAATAAATTACTTCTATTAAATGTCACTGATGAACTAATAGGAGAAACCTAGAGCAACTGAGTGATGGGAGTGGCTCACCATTATGTTTTATCTTTCCTTTGTTTCCACTGCCTCATGTCACCTCGTCACTTTTATATCTTTCCGTTACTTTCACCATAGCGTGGAATTATTTTTCCTTAAATAGGTGCACACCGGATTTGGAAAAGGGTCTTAGATTAGGACGATTCTACGCAGTGCCTAGGCACCCGATAGTCTGCCACAGTGCTCTCCTGGTCGGAACACAAAATTTCTTGAAAGAGTAAATGGTCCCCGACAACTGAGAGCGACAACTAACCAAAAGTAGAAAGTGCAGGGCAGCTCTTTCTCTCCTTTATTTTCGAGTTTTCTTGCGGGAGCTCCCCGTCAACATGCGGACACAAAATCTGCAATGTAAAAATGTGCCAGCAATGAATATAGAAAAGAAGAAGAAGAAGAAGAAGAAGAAGAAGAAAATAGAGCCAGATTTAGGACGAACCTACCATTGTTACACCCAGATATGGGATGAACCTACTATTTTAACATCTTGGATGTAGAAAAAAAATTCATCTACCGCTGCAACCATTCTCGATGTAAATAAAGATCGGAAATACATACAGCTTCAAAAAATTACAACCAGACCTAAGAGGAAAAGATCGAAAATACATCTGGCTTCAAAAAATTACAACCAAACATAAGAGGAAAAGATCGAAAATACATTCGGCTTAAAAAATTACAACCAGACCTAAGAGGAACCTACTTTTTTTACATCCTTGGATATTTCTGGATGTAGAACTGGGGCTAGGGGAGGTGTGGGAGTTGAGGGGAAGAGGAGTGGCGACAGACCGGCGGTGCGCAGGACCATGGGAGAGAGGCCCTTCCCGACGGCGCGTCGTGGAGATGGGAGAGCCTGGAGCATGCGGTGGAGGTCGAAGTCCTCCCGACGGCTCGCCATGCAGCTAGGGGCCAAGCGGCCCACGGTGGGAGTGAGGTCCTTCATGGCGCTGCGCCATGGATGGGAGCCTGCAACGCGCGATGGAGGTGGGTGCCCTCCTGGAGCCAGCCATGGAGACGGGGCCTGCAGCACGAGGTGGAAGTGGGCGTCCTGCCGGCGGATGGGGAATCAAAGGTGGGCGAGATGGGAAGATTCCTCCCTCCCCCAACTGCCATGACTGCCTCCCTTCACCTCGGGAAGATTCCCCCTCCCCCAACCTCCATGGCCGTCTCCCTTCACCTCTGAAGCACGGGCGCCTGCGGATCAGCACCACCACCGCTTCCGGTTCCTCTTCCGATCTCGGTCCTCTCGATGGGGTGCTCGAATTCATAGAGTGGGAGATGGGGATGGGTGAAGGAGAGGGAGATGGTGTGCTCAAGTTTATCCTGTCACGGTCACCCATGTGCGTGTGGTCCCTGGAAAAATCCCGTTGTCGCCCCATGTGCACACGAGCTGTGAGCTGTGCCCTGGCACGAAATAGAAATTGGGCTTAGAGTTTCCATGGTTGGGTAAGGTGGGTTTATTAAGGCATTAATTTTCTTACCATTGGAGTTATTTCCCAATTACTTGCATCTAGGAGCTCATATCGTTGGGCGCTGGTAGCCTGCAACTATGGTATTTTATTCTCCATCCATTGGATGGAGCTCTAGGAACAAGAAAAA
Source organism: Lolium multiflorum (assembly GCA_030979885.1). Lineage (NCBI taxonomy): Eukaryota > Viridiplantae > Streptophyta > Magnoliopsida > Poales > Poaceae > Lolium > Lolium multiflorum. The sequence goes on from JAUUTY010001267.1 coordinate 66,708, forward strand.
AATCTATACCGATTACCACATGTTGGAAAACATCATTGTACCTCCCGGTCACATGCCGCATTACCGCTCTACCTCATACCTTAGAAGTTACGAACCACCTCCTCTTCCTTCTCCTATCTAGCCAAGTATCCTTCTCCAACCGCATCATCATCGTCTCCTCCCATAAAATATATATATCCACCACCTTCTCCTCATCATTCCATATTGTTGCCACATGCCATCAGCAAGGACATTGGTGTTGATGTGCAGATCGAAAACATGCATGATAGGCGGAGAATAACTACAACGATATGGTGGCGCTTGGAGTTCCGCAACCTATTATACGTACTTCTACTTACAAGTATGCATGCATATTGAGGTGTCAACTTGATTTTACCATTTAAATTTCCAAATTTCTAGCTTTAATTATTTCATTCATTTTTAACAATATGTATAGTATTCTCATAATAGACCATCATCGCAAAAATCTGTGATACTTTTTACCGGAGCACATACAAAATTGGTAGCCGGCGTCACCACATGTTTATCCACTTAGGAAGCAATATAAGTCTAGTAAATAATACTTATATTTTTATGGTTATAACTTATAAATATGATCGATTTTACCATCAAATACTGATTATTCAACTTTTGGGTCCGAAACATTCACCATTGCAAATTTGCACCAAAACATTGATCTATTTTGGACAATACAACTAGACACACTTCCAACCCTCTCATGCCCTTAGCATTTGGGATCATCTGATCTAGAGACTGGGTTGGATGTCCTAGTGGGATACAATTCTAGTGGAAAATTTCCAATTTTGTGGTTAAGTTGGACAATGGTTCCATTCGACCTGTTAGGCTATGGGTGATGCCCTTCCACTAGTGAAGCCCACCTTGTTCTATCCTTTCCCTTCCACCTCTATTCTATTATAGTGTTGAATGAACCCTAAATGTGGCGGCATGTGGTGTAAGAGCAAATATATTGGTAAAGACACTAGAATTTTTACACTCCCATAGATTCACAAAAAAATCTAATTCTAAAATTAAATCATTTCCAAAGTTCAAATTTTTTCCTGTTTACAAGATATATATTTTCCTCTTCATAACTAGTAACCTCATATTGCTTAAAAGGCGATCAATCATTTGCACTTTTCAATACAATCCTCACTTTGCTATGGTGGGTTGGTCGCATGAAGAAGAAATATCCCCATGGTTCGAGATTGGGGGCGATCCCCAGCCACACTTCATAGAAGTTTGTGAAGATAGACAATAGGGATTTGACCATATGTCAAGGTTGACTAGATCCACCTACTAATATTGTGGCATATTCTTTGTCTTTGACCCATTGGGAATACTAAATCATGTAGGATAACTTTTCCCTAGAGTGACGTAGGTTACCGAATCCCCAAAAGACAAAAGATTCCAAATGGCGGGTGATATTTTCAAATACAATGCTTCTTATAATCTTCATGTAATTGTGGATTAAATAGCACATTGAGTTTCACAAGACTAAAATTACTTGCATAAAAAATGAGTAATAACAATAATGATAATATAGGCCTAGGAAGAGCTTCACGTCCAACCTAGTATGAATGTGAGGAATCATAAGGTAAATATGTATATTAATTGGGTTTATCTAAGTCTCAGGCGCTGAGGTTTTCTCAGTCAAAAGAGAAAAATGCAACTCGTTCTAGTTGCACTTTTCTACAACACAATTGCACTTTTCAGAAAAGTGCAACTATGTGCAAGTTCCACTTTTGTCTAAATTATGATTTCACTTTTCTCGGGTGGCTCGAGTTGCATATTTCTCTAAATTGTGGTTGCATTTTTCTCAGGTGGCTGAGACTTACGAAAATCTTAGTTGCTTGAGATTTAGCAAAACCGATATTAAATATTACGATAAATACAATGATTATTTGGCACGTGGGTGGTAGGTCCATAGGGAGTGTCAAACTACTATCGTCGCATCGAGGTTTCAATAGTCCAACCCGGTGCGAAAGATTCATGTTCACGATAGATAAGTTATTGATTTATATACTAGATGAAGCATTAATATTCTTTGGTTATATTGTGTCTTCCCGAGGTACTCTTTGAATTTTCCATTTCTCGCCTGTTTTCACTCGATTTAGGGTTCATCCCTCCATGATTAATTGTCTCATGCCTCTTGCCATTATTCAACCTTTTGTACAATGGGCACAATTGATTCCCCGGGATATGACGAGACAAAAGAACAAACCACGTACAAATAAATATAGATGGCAATGGAGGCGGAAATGGGACCATGACAATGTTTCTATCGAAGGTGGAATGGATCTAGATGTTGTAGAGTGGTGAATGTATATCATTCTACATGTGTGCCCTTCTAATGGTACTCTTCCCTTCATAAAAGTTCTGTTCTAGGGTAAGGGAGAGCCATCGGTGTGTGGTACTAGAGGTACCACCACCGGCCAACTTCTCTTTTGTCTTGGCCGATGGAGGCATGCCACATATGGAAATGCTCAACTTTGGGAGCAAGTTATGGTTGTGAGGTCCACTTCTTCAAATTTCACATTCAATCTAGAAAATACATAGCACAAATAGAAGAACTACAATATTATACTAAACTAGTCATCAATAGAAAATTATAGGGATAAAAAGTATAAAATAATGTCAAGGTTGAACTTCATAAAGGATGAGCGTAAAATACACTAGTTAAACTCACATATTTAGCAATTGGCAACAACATAAATTGTATTATATGGACAATTTATTTATTTATGTTTGTGACTTTGCTCAAAGATATGGAGAGATAGATTTTAAATGTCTTGAATTTCTCATGCTAGAAATAATAACTCATGCATATAAAATTGATCTCTCTACATTTATGCATATGGCATCACTAGGGATATGTGATGATATGAGTACTTGCATTTACACATAAAATTTAATTAGGCCTCAAAGGAAGATATTCTTTGCATAGAGACAAATTTAAGGAAGTTGTTGCCTCTAAGACTCTATCCACACGAGTACAAACCTAGGTCACATGGGGGAGGGGAGGCACCGAGAATTGCAAGAGACAAAATTGTAGTGCGCGTGAAGTAATCACTTGTTGCGGAAGGAATCTGACATGTGTCAACAACATGATATGTGTGAGGGATGGTGTAATACGCATGCTTCGGGCATGGTTCGGTGGAGGGATTGGTGTTGGTGGAGGGTTTTGTGTGGGTCTACATCATTAATTAATTAATTTTCCTAGGTTGTTCATCGTAAAAAGCTAAAACTACAATGTTAGTGTTAATTTTGAAGCTCTTTTACAGTAGTCTTAAATGGATATATGGGAGTTCATTCTTTCAAATCCAATGGTCATGTTTAATTGGTTTTCTCACGTAAGTGTTTGGGTGAACAATCTAGGATAGTTTGATTATGAGAGCCGCTGCTACGAATTGTTTGGTCATATTTAATCGGTTTTCTTTAATTTCGAACCACCTGCTATTTTGTGATGTACTAATCTAACAAAATAACAAACTTCTATGTTTCAATCTTTTTTGCGTCCTCGCAAAACCAAGTATTTTGTGAACCTGGTCATCATTGATATAGCACTATGAATTTGAATCAGTCGTTAGTTTAAGGAAATTTACTTGACACAAAATTGAACCAGTCGTTCGTTTCAGCAAACTTATACCCATAAAAAAGTACAAACGTGGCTATACTACCCACATTGTATCAATAGTCAGATTTAATTGGTACTCCATGTCACCATTCTAGTACAGGGTATCGTAAACACTCTAAATTTGAACTCTTACCATTTTGTGATAATGAAATAGTCAGTTGAAAGTTAGTACTCCTATGTTTTAAGGAGTTAATCTTTTTTTTGCCTAAAAAAAAGTTTTGTGTGGTACAACTAACTGATATAGACCAAATCATTTTTTAGCAATAACAATCTGTGGCAGACATGCTGACATACGAGTGCTCGCGCAGTCCCATATGATAGCTAGATGCTGCGTCATCATGCACTGAAGCAACCATTCGTTTGTCAGCTGTTACGTCCAAGTTTTCGTGTGCTACCATATCTGTACAGCAACACACCAACCCCCCAAATTAATGTGCATAAAAAAGAGAAGATCTTGGGAGATTATGGAGGGGGGGGGTTGCCCCATGCACGCGTGTATATACAACATTTCAAAACATCATTGACCGGCAGCCACATAAGGAATTTTGTATATTTTGATGTGACTTTTGAGTTAATAGAAGCTCTGTCGAAAAAAAGTAACAGAATTCCTATACATGTGGGAAACGTGGTCACCACTCGCCAGGATCAAGAGAAAAGATATGCCGGTCAATGATATTTTGAAAAATATGCTAGAAATGTACACGGTCAATACTGCAAGAGATAACTCATGATACTGGCGACCACGCTTAACGCATCACAAATGTGGCATATTTATTCAGAGAGAGATGTTATTTATTTGCGCATACGAACACAACAAAACTCCTTTTGATGCACGAAATTTACATGTGCTATGTATGTATAATACTACGTAGGAAGGTGCGGCTTGCCGCGCTGGCGGGCAAGCAAATATAAATAACCGATGGAAATATATAATTACAATTATCATAAGGTTGGCAAGTAAATTTTACGTGTTATCTCTATATTTCTGGAATATGTACATAGGGAATGCTATTATAGTTCATATACTTTTACTTTAGGAGTCTACATCATATTAGAACAGCATAGGATTACTTAACAGTTTATCAAATTCAGTATGCACATACATACATTTCAACATGAGTTAATACACTATCTTTGCAAAGGCTCCAAGGAAAAGATATCTAAATATTGGCGTATTCATGTGACAGTAGAAAGAGAACACCATCAATCACGAGCGGTTGGAGGTAGGCACACCCAGATGACCTGTAAAACGTATATTCACAGTTAGTTTGCAGATATCTTGCTTATAGTCGATACAACATCACGCACTGGTGAGCTGTTCATATCCATTGAAGTATATCTTCTTGTGGTAGGGATATGTACATTTTATTTGGATTAGATCAGTTGACCGAAGGGCTGGAGTTCAAGAAGCACCGAATTGATCTTGTATTTTTCATCCTTTTTTTACTCGCCCAAGGTACAACTTGATAGTTCCTGTGATGAAGACCATAGGGAGAATAGCATGAGTGGCATCACTGTTAGAGGCACACAAAAGCAGTACTCCATGTAGTAGTACCATAAAAGATGTGTGATGTTTCCTTAAAGACTTAACTAAACTAAAGAACTAAGTTTGCTAAAACTGCTGATATTATGGAACAGAGGGGGGTAATTAGTAAGGTTTTACCCACCTGCACGCGGAGATTGTCGTGAGCAAAACAGAAAAACGATGGTACTACCTTCTTCATTGGCACTATAGAGCGGACATTTGATCCAACAGTTCACTATGAGCCGGAGGCAACCATCCAGCATAGGAAGTGTGCATCCAGTAATAGTATTTGGCATTTGTAGAGGTTGAGGGCTGTGCAATGATCATTATTTCCAAAAGCTCTTGACTAATAAAACACGTCATTTCTATTTAAGTGTCACTAGATGACCCGGTGCGCCCCGGCGCACAGGCAAATGCAAGACAGTACTATAACCGTGTGTTGTATGCTGATGATGTTTTTTTAGTTGTCCAAGAATCCATTAGATCTTTGAGAGCTGCTGTATAGGTGATCTTTTTCAAAGAAAATAAAACATAAATTTTGCTCGGCTGATATCTGTATAGTTTTCCAAGAATTCAGTATGTCTTTGAGAGCCCTTAAGCTTGTATAAACAATCCTTTTAAAAGATAATAAAACCTTCCAAGCATTTGCTGCATCCAACCATTTATTCATAGCAAAGAGAAATAAATGTGTATAAATATACTTTTTTTGGTGCCATCAACACATACAATAAGTACAACTGAAATAGTATCATTTCCTTCGATAAGAATACACTAGGATCCTCACCAAGAATCAAAGAACAAATGCACACCAAGTGTTACTTATCATACTTGCATATAGGAAAACGCTTGCATGCCCCCGGACGATCGCTGGCGTTGCATCCTCCTGGTCGCGAGCGCGCCATGTGTCCTTCTACGTGCCAAAACGCGAGCGAGAGAGCGGGGCCCACCGGACCTTATCCTTCCCTTCCCAATTTCTTCTTCCTTCCGCATCCTCGCTCGCATCCACGCCCCCACGCCCGCGCGCCTAGTTGTAGACTGGATCCACGACGGAGAGCTTGGACCAACTCCGCACCAAGCACCGCGGCCGCCGCCCATCCCTACATCGCCGGCCCAAACCTTGGCATCTTCTCCTACAGAGACACGTGCGACGCCTACGGGGGGGAGCGAGGTTGAGTCCACCATGGACGCCGGAGAAGTGGGGCCACGCTGCCGCTGATGGCTTGGGCGGCGAAGGAGTTGCGGGGCACGAGACCGGCGTCGGCCTCTCCTACTTATGGCGGCGGAGGCTGCTTCAATCGGCGGCGGTTTTTGCTACAACCTACAAGGGCGTCGGCATCTGCTACTTGTGGCGACGACTGCTTCCAACGCTGGCGTCTACTACATAGGGTGTCTGCGTCTGCTACTTGTGGCGGCCGCGGCTGCTTCAATCGGTGGCGGCTTCTGCGCCAGCTGACATCTTCTACAAAGGGCGTTGGCGGCGAGCAACGTGAGCCTCTGCTACTTGTGGTGGTGGCGGTTTCTTCAATCGGTGGCGGCGGCTGCTGCAAAGGGCGGCCGCGGTAGCTACATCAAGGGCGGTGATTTTGCTACGATCAGCGCCGACAGTTGCTGCAAACTCCGGCGTCGGTTGCTACAAACAGGACGCCTCCGTGCTGTAAGGAGACCGGCGAGGTCTGCGGCGGTGCTACCACAGGCCGGTGGCGAAGCTACAATCATGCTTCTTGTG
>JAUUTY010001268.1:0-73543 GCA_030979885.1 Lolium multiflorum
GAGTCCGCTTGGGGTGGGAATCCCGCGCCCAGGTAAATTTCCCTACCACATTGGAAGGTTTTGGGTTGGTCTTGTTAAAGGGCAGCACCAACTCTTGGGTGCTACCTATAATGAGGCGGGAGGCCGACACAAAAGCCATAACCGCGCACCCTTGGTGACGGCCACCCTGCCCAGACCTGGCGGTCCTCTGCATAATAACGCATCCGCTGCCGGCAAGCGGCTCGGCGGTTCTCCACATACGACCTTGCGCCCGTCGTGCCAGTTCAAGGAGCTACTACTTCCGCTGCCGGCTGGGACGGGGGAGGTGGCCGTCATCTTCATCAACAATAGAACCGTGTGTGATATAATTACTGCCCGTTCGTGGCGCCGGAAACGATCGTGATCAAGATCTTCTACGGCGGCTTTGCCAGCGGCAAGTGATCGTCTACCCCAGCAAGAGCCTTCTCTTATAGGCTTTGGAATCTCTTCAAGGTTAGTCTTGATCATCCACTCGTCTCTCGTCTTCTAGATTGCATCTTGGCTTGGTTGCGTGTTAGCGATGAGAGAAAATTTTGTTTCTGTCAGCGTTTTCCTACTGATTACCCGGTCTTACGGTCAAGGTGCCAAGAGATGTGGGCTTCAATGCCCCTGCGGATATATTCTTTATAGCGTCCGAGGACATCTTCAAGCTATTCCACTCGCGAAGGCTGGACTATAACTTGGTCGCTATTGTCGTCGGCGATGAAGATGAGAAAGTACCCCAGGCGTCGCGATAGCGAATCCCTACTATATGAAAGCAGTTGGCCATATCCCGTGATGCGAGATGTGAGTTCGTTGTACCTACGGAAGTGCTTCTTGGACAACAAGAGGAAGGACAACATCCTCTTGGCTCTTTCCCAGTAAGTACACATCCATGTACAGCAATAATTTCTTTTCCATTATGTTTCCAACCTGGTCTTGTCCAAATTTGTGTTCTTGGCAGAACCACCCATGCTAGTACTCATCTGTTGCCAAAGTATTCTCTTGCTGTTTAAGGCTAGAGGTAAAGAGAAAAGAAGAACTACAGCAGAATAAGGGGTGTGCCTGGATGATTATCTGAGGGCTACTTCAAAGGGAGCGCCTTCAAAGAAAAGGCGGAATGTTTCAGGGATGATGGTAAACCCAAGTTCAAGCACGTGTTCGAGTTCCCTGTGTCAAGCAGCCGGAAGCACTCTGGACGCCTTCTATGTCATGCATCACCTAAAAGGGTTTGTAGGGATAGCCGAACTTGTTGCTGCCATGTTGCTCTCCGAGGATGGGCGAAGAAGTTAAGCGCGGATCAACGATGAAAGTGACCTGAAGAGAAGACTTCCGGAGATACGGTCAAGTTATCACATATCATCATTTAAGACGTCATCACGGGCCCTTGCACCAAGGTAGAGCGTTATGCAAGAGGGACATCGAACCCCGAAGCGGAGGGTGACACGAGGACGTGGATTACAAAAGATATGTACAAGCGGAGCCCTGTGAGCCTTGACTTAGTGTGTGATAAACTAGCTATCTTCATCGATTAGTTTGTATATATATCGATGGACGTGGTCTTTTGTGTGGGTCGTAATTAAACTCTAAGTACTCTGTTCATCGGTTTATGTGTATCGGTGGAGGTCGTCTTGTGTGTGCGTGTTGCAAACTTATTGTTGCCGTGCTCAACTTTACTATATACTTTGCTCTAATATTTATCAACATATATATATATATATGCATGATGTACTAATATGATATACTAATATGCCCTTGTCAATAAAGATGCGACATACGTTGTGTACAAGGGTCGGGTTCCGTAATAATCTACGAGGAGTGGCGGGAGTACATCTCGAAACGGTGCACAAGTTCGGCGAGGCTTGACTACAAGGGATGCGACTAGAGAGGAAGGACGTGGCACGATAGAAGGGCACACGTAGGCAGAAGAAGAACAGGTAGAGTTCTTGGTCCCTCTCTTACTCACCGCCACCGCGGTTGTGCTCTACTTAGTCTGGGTGGCCGGTGACGATGCATGTGCATATGAGACGAGATGAACACATGTATGTGTATGCGACGATCAAACACATTTCTACTTTTGTAATTTGGATCTAAATGATGTAATGATGAAGACTTGTGTAGCATCATGTCATTTGTTGTCATTCTGACTATTCTGTTATTTACGGAATGTGCTATGTATTTACGTATATATGCCTGTATGTTCCTGTCAAATACCTGTATGTCCTCAGAAATGAAAAAAAATTCAAAAATCCAAAAATTGTAACGTGCAGCAAAAGACGCATACGTTGGCGAGTGCGCATGCATAAAAAATGCGTATTACTGACGCACGTATCCACGATTAGCCATGAGAGGAAACCGATGCAGCACAGCGCATGCGGGCTAATCGCCACAAAATTCAAACACGTGGCGCAGCTGGTGCGCATGCCACAAATTCCAAACTTACGTAGCTTTTTCTTTTGCATGATTTAAATACTAGTCGCCAGCATCTGTGGCGACGGCCATATGCGCCACAGAATCTTCATTTGGTGCGCCACAGTTAGCCCTTTTTCCACTAGTGGGTGTTTCGGCTCATGGGAGCATATGCTTTCTTTATTTTGAAATGCATCTTATACATATTTTGACATGTCAAAAAAAATGAAACAAAAAATTTGCATGTACATCTTCGTGTGCTACACGCCCACAAAGTTGTTTCATGAAAATTCAACTTGTCATGTGGCGTATGTAATAAGGAAGATAAAATGTGGTGTTAAAAAAAAGGTTTTTTACAAGATAAATTTTCTCCTTTTTACATAGACCACAATAAATATGAGCTTTTCGCAAAACTTGATAAGCGTACATATATTATGGAGATGTACTTGTAGAATTGTTTGTCAAAAAAATCGACACTTGGAATATGTTTTTTCGGTACATGGAGGAGCCGAGTTGAATTTTCCGCAACATTCTCTTTATTTAATCTCTTTGCAATTAAGCAAAAATAAGAATAACATCTCTAAGGCTAACATCACCCTCATTCGCAAAAAAAAAAGGCCAACATCACCCTAGTGTACATGCCAGTTGAACCAGGCCGAAGAGACGTAGCCAGCTCAACACCATGTCGTAGTTGGCGCGGCCATGTCGAAGATAATATAGGATCGATAATTAGCCAACGGCCCAACATGAATCAGAGCGTGCCACAGTCGTAGTCCGCCATCTTCAGCAGACTTCTCGCAAGCACTCCGGCCAGGACCTTCTCCCGCAGAAAGCTGACAATCGGATTGCCACTCTGCTGCACGAAGCCGACCATGTAGGCGGTCCCGACGAGGTGGATGCTCCTCCACCGCCTTAACTTGGCATACTTGCGCAGAGCCGACTCAAGCCTCTCCTTCTCCATGTTGCCGTCCTCCTCCGCAAGAGCGGCTTCGCCGAGCAATCTTGCCAGGACGACGCCGTCCTCCAGCGCCGAGCAGCCGCCCTGCCCCAGGTCCGGCGTCATCGGGTGCAGAGCATCGCCGGCGACGCACACGTTCCCCTTGCTGATGCTCGCGAACAAGAGCGAGAGCGGCGACCGGAACCGAAGACGCGCGGCGGACGAGTCGCTCACCTCGCTCCTCTCGACCACCTCCTGCGCCTCCGCCGGCACCTTGGAGCTCCTCAGCTTGTTCAGCACGTACTGTTTCATCTTCGAAGCGCTCTCTTCTACACCCATATCTGCACTTAGATTAGCCATGCATGAATAACATTTGATCGAGTATACGCTCAGAAATAAGTGTCGATGCGCGCCGTCTAACCGTTTTGGGAGGGACGCCACGTGTAGAACCAGTAGACGTCGGTTTCGTCGCAGGGCACGAAGCCCAACCGGAAGCCCTGGCCGATGAACTGCAGGAATTCAGACTGGAAACCATGGCCGTCAGGGTAATGCGCGAGGCCTCTGGTAGCTAGGCGTCCCGAGTAGGACGGCTTCGCGAGCCCCAGCCATTTCGCCACCACGGAGTTGACTCCGTCGCATCCGATCAGAACCTTTGCTCTCAGGACTGACCCGTCAGCGAGGTGTATGAGCTTGGCACCGCTGCCGACGTCCTCCTGGATCGAAACAATCTTGGAGGAGTAGCGGATTGTGCCTGGTGGCAGCTCTTCCTCCATGGCCCGGAGCAGCAGGTCCCGCCTCACGCGGCAGGTCTCATGGGGTCCTCTGCATCATCCCAATATCAAGTCAGTTTCTTAATTCAGTAAGATTCAGTTCAGCTATCGCTGATTCACGATGGATGAATTTCTTATCCTTCTCATTGGTCGGTTCCAAACTGAGATTCAGTTCAGTTCGCAATGTCGATGAATTTGTTATCTCCTCACCCGTTCTCCTGCGCCGTGAAGTCCAGCTCGTGCGCAATCTCTCCCGTGGACGAAGAGAAGACACGCAGCCCCTGAACGTGGAGGTGGAGCTTCCTGATCTTGTCGCCCACCCCGAGGGCGTCGAGCGCGCGGAAGGCATTCCTCCACGTCGTGATGGCGTACCCCGACGCCCGCAGCGCCGGCGACGACTCCAGCACTAAGCTGCGGACCCCTTTCCTGCACCACGCAAAACTCTCCAATCAAATGGGTGTTCGTTGCGATTGATTCCCTGAACGATCTTAGGGATGACGCGTGCGGATAATCGAAGACATGTGTCGTGTCGTGTATGCCGTACCTGTGTAGTCCCAGAGACACGGCGAGGCCGGCGGGGCCGGCGCCCACGACGACGATGTGCTCGGCCTCGGCGGCGCTCTCGTCTTGTTGCATGCTGCCTACTGTGTCGTAGCAGTATCCAAACAGAGGAGGAGCAGTGCACGAGCTATGCTATCGCCATCTACTAGGCGAGGGAAATAACATGGCGTCGATTTACATGGCAGGACAAGGAAACAGCTTCCACTTGACGATCCAGTGATGTCACTGCTGATGATTCCCCGATGTGGGTACGGCGAGCCTGATCCCGAGTTCGCTTCGGAGTCCAACACAACACACAAGTCACTGGTCCAAAATAGGCCACGACATGCTGCACAAAAGGCACCAGTCCTGCTCTGTAATTGACCCAACATTCACTTAGCGCCAACATCAACGGTATGACGTAAATATGGAGTTGTGAATTGCGTGCGTAGATGGGCAACGGAAGCAACAAAAACAGCTAAGTAAGACTTTCACGGGCATTCCAGCGAACACCCTGTGCGCGTGTAAGAAAACAGAACCATACCATGAAACCCACAAGCATGAGGCCTTACAATCTTCACCGCAGTAATATGCTTGCAAGGGCAACATACTAAAACATCAATACCCAGCGTAATCATCAACATATGAAAAACGCAATGTCATGCCTCCGAGTCAACGTGACCTACCAAATGATACCAAACATAAGCATCAGGTTCCGATGGCAAGTAAGAACTTGAGCAACAACAAATAGAACAAGAAAACTACCAAATCAAGGAGGAGTTAATTGGGAAGTAGCTTTGAAATATCAAGCACAAAGAACCCAAATGACCGGTGAACCATCCGTCTACTCGTACCCAAGACCATTGAAAAAAGTGCCTCTAGGGAGGATCAGTTACTCCACCAATAACTTAAAGCCAATGCATCTAAGGAAACAATACCAATACTGTCTACTAGCATGGTAACTTTACACACAATTTTCTTGATGTCGATCCACCAACCTTTGGGCCCGTTTTTGGCACCACTAAATCTCAAAACATACACCTTTAGACATCACAACTACTTCCTCCGTCTCAGTTTAACAGGCGCGCACGTAATTTAAGAAATTGCTTTGATCATTATTATGGTCAATAAAATATAAAATATATTTCACAAAAATTATATCATTAGACATGAAATTTATATTTTATTGATCAAATCAATGGTCAAAGTTCATCTTAAACTGCATGCGTGCCTGTTAAACCGAAACGGAGGGAGTACACAAGGATCACAAAACCTGCCTACCCCTTGAACAGTGGCGGACCTAGGGTCCCTCCAGACTATGCAGACGTCCAAGTTTGATGACGGCACAACAACATACCTTCAGGTTTTGTATTGTTTAAAGAAAAAAGATACTACCTCTTTTCCAAAATATAAGCACTAAGTGCTAACTCGGTGGCAAGGTTTGCAAGTGCGCAGCTAGCTCACCCGAATTCGAAACCCAATGAAACCAAATTAAACGAGTGTTATCTAGCACGTATAAATCTGCTGCCGAGAGATATCATCATCTACCTAACAACGTATAGCCAAGAGAGGGAATCTTCTCCATTGGTCAACGTAATAGCATCGTAACTTAACAAAAGTTTTAAATATCTGGCTAAGCCAGGCTACAGCCTTTTGGGAGAACTGTCGTTGCGGCTATACCCTTTATAGGCTAAATGAGAAAAAGACGCTAATAGCCGGCTATAGCCATACTTAGCCCCTAATTATCCTCTAATTTAGCCGCTAAACCTTATGTATTTAAAATTTCTCTTCTCTCTTCTCTTTTATTTTTTTGTTTTCTGGAATTTGCGTTTAATATGATTAAATAAAACTTGTGAATTGAATAATTAAATACTTGTGTGCCTTGAATAGCTGAACAAGTTGTCTCACGGAATAACGTTTCAGTCATAGTTTTTCTCCTTTTGATAAGGTATGACTAAAATGTTACAAGTTTTTGAAAAATACGCTAAATGGAATAGCCCGCTATAGCCCGGCTAGTCTTTCATAGCCTCCAAAAACATCGCGGCTAAATGAGATATCCGGTATTTTAAACTAGGAATTTTCTAGTAACTAGCTTTATGCTCAGTCAAATCTTACACCATTTAATTTGCATCGTGATTCAGGTTAGTCATAAGTTGCAACATGACTTACAAGTGAAATTTGATGACATCATCTGAGAACGAAGTTAGTTCTCACTCGACGAAGTTAGTTTGCAGTCGACTGAGAAATAGTTACACCCTTTAAACTTTGATTCGTAACTATTTTGGTTTGAAGTTTGTAGCCGCATTGATATAAAAAATCCACTATTGATCATGAACGAGACATGCCCGGAAACAACTTTTTAAGTATTTGGATGTGTTTGGCGCCCTGGTGGTTCACTATTTATCATGGTTTTCGTTGAGTCCGATGTGATGGACGACAAACCTGCATCTTTACCAATACATGCCCAAACACTATCACGATTAACCCGTAAAAAATACCATGATTAATTCTCCAATGATTTTGTAATATTTCAGATGTGCCAATAAAAAAGGCAAATATTTAGCTTGATAGTGTTCCACAGTCGTAGTTCGACATTTTCACAAGCCTTCTCGCGAGCATTGCAGACAAGAATTTCTGGCGTAGAAAGCTTACTATCGTGTTGCTACTCTGCTGCAGGAATCCGACCACATAGGCGGTTCCGACGAGGTCGATGCTCCTCCACCGCCGTATCCCGGCATATTTCCGCAGACCCGACTCAATCCTCTTCTTCTCTGCGACACCTCCTGCGCTATCACCACCGCCAAGGATTGCCTCGCCGAGGCATCTTGCCAGGACGACGCCGTCCTCTAGCGCCGCGCAGCCGCCCTGGCCTAGGTCCGGCGTCATGGGGTGCAGCGCGTCGCCGGCCACGCACACGTTCCCCTTGCTGATCTTGGCGAACAGGAGGGAGAAGGGTGACCGGAACCGCAGCGGCGCGGCGGGGGCATCCTCGCTTATCTCGCTACTCTGGACCAATTCCAGTGCCTCCGGGGGCACCTTGGAGCTCCTGAGCTTCGTGAGCACGTACTGCTTCATCTTTGCGCCGCTCTTATCGACGCCGTCATCTGCACGCCATTGGACATCATAAGTTAACACCAGATCGAGTATCGGACATCTGCAATCGCCGTGGAAACCCACCGTCAGGGGAAGGAGTCCATGTGTAGAACCAGTAGACGTCGTTGGCGTTGCAGGGCACATAACCGAAACGAAAGCCATGGCCAAAGAACTGCAGAAACTTGGACTGGACGCTGTGGCCGTCAGGGTAATGCGCGAGGCCCCGTGTGGCAGAGCGCCCGGAGTAGGACGGCTTGGCGAGCCCCAGCCATCTGGACACCACGGAGTTGATCCCGTCGCATCCAATCAGTGCCTTTGCTCTGAGAGTCGAGCCGTCGGCGAGATGTACGATCTTGGAGTCGTCGTGCTGTTGGTCGATGGAGACGATCTTGGAGGAGTAGCGGATGGTGCCCCTCGGCAGCTCTGCCTCCAGAACCTGGAGCAGCACGTCTCGCCTGACGCAGCGGAACTCAAAGGGTGCTCCTCCTCTGCATCAACCGGACCCAAGGGTACGAGTAGGTGGTTAATTAATTCTGTTCATGTTCATCACCGGGAATTAAGAAACGAAGAGCTGAGCTAAACAAGCTCGGATCATCTCACGCACTGCTTTCCCGAGAAATCCACTTCTCGTGCCACTGTTCCCGTGGACGAGGACGCGACACGCAGCGCCTCAGCCTGCACATGGAGCTTCCTGATCTTGTCCCCGACGCCGAGGGCGTCGAGCGCGCGGAAGGCGTTGGGCCAGGTGGCGAAGGCGAACCCCGACGCCCGGAGCGCCGGCGACGACTCCAGCACCACGCTCCGGACCCCTTTCCTGTCACCACGCAATGTCAATCTGAAAGCCATCCACCGACGACAGTCCAACACTTTGCAGCCCGCAGGCACACATGCATACCTGTACAGCCCGAGCGCCACGGCGAGGCCGGCGAGTCCGGCGCCCACGATCACGATGTCCTCGCCGGACTCCTCCTGCTGCTGCATGCTCGCCTCTGGTTTTATTTACGAACTTACGAGTTACGACAGAGGAAGACCGCCTGATCGAGTGTTTAACACACGAATCGACCTAGAGCTCTTCGTGGTCGGATATATAGAGCTAGACGAGTGACTGGAGCTGGGCGATTGACGTCATTGCTGATTATATGCTGGTCTAGCTCACTGATCGCTCACACACTAGACTAGTCACTGCTGCCCAAGAGAAATTGGATAGCCGGAAAAGGACACCTCACAAGTACTGTACCAGACAAACATCCACGACCACGTCACGTTCGATCGGCCGCAAAATTCTACTCACCTCAGCTCCAGTCTATCCCTCCAGCGCTACGCCTACGTCACCGCAGACGCTGGTTAATTGTCTTGGCTGCTTCGTGATCCAAGACTCTCTTTCGTTCATGACAAATCAGATGAAAAACATGAAAATATAAATTTTCCTTGGGTGGTACTACTATTTATCGGCTTGATTCGCCAAATGAGGAAAAGAAAAGAAGATAGTAGTTTTTCCTTAATCCCAGATTTAAAGGAGAACACATGAATTTTAAAATATATTTTGATTTCCCTTTACAAAACCTATAAACGAAGTACGAGATCAATGACTTTGATGGCATGATAACAACCTAAGCATACCAATTTGTGTGGTTTGACTTTGTTTTATTGGGATTCTTGGGCCTTCTCTATTCTTGCGATCCGAACAAGCAAGTTTACATTAAATTTATGTGCTTCCAATCCTCTGTTTTGACAAAGATTCATGTATTCCATTTCTCTCTCAATATCTACGTACTTAGAATCCCGTGAACCAAAGTGGACATTTGGTTTGTAACTAGTTAAGTGCCCGTGCGTTGCTACGGGTACAAATATTTTTTTCTTTATCCCATGTGTGAACATATAATAAGTTCTAATATTTCAATGACAATACCATCCAGCCGAGGTAAATATCATATTTTGAGTTACTTATACCATATACTTCTGTCACTCATACACATACAGAAAAATCAGATAACTGGAAAGCAATAGTAATGATGCATTTGTCACCCCTTTCTCGCCAGCCCATCAGGTTCACCACTTTGAAAAAAATGATTTCTCATGGGGAGAGCCCATGGTATACTTAAGAAGAGTGGTGAGGCAATCAGAATTCGTCTTTAGACAAGAATCGAACCCTGACCCGCCGGGAGGTTCACCACTTTCACCATGCATATTGTGCCGCAATTGTGCTTCGTGATCCATAAAAACACCATGATTCTTCCCTTCAAGCATAACAACATATTAATAAATCAATAAAAAATACAAATAACTCCCAAGAAAATTGCTGCACCCAAAACTTTAAATAACAACATAATTGACAGCATAGAAGGTTACACAGATAGTCTGTGGTGTAGAAAAAAAATGAGTTAACTAAGCCATCTGTTATACCTAAACATTTAGTGTTCTTTAATATGATGTGCCAAGTCTAGTGAATCAAGTGCAAGAGCATATATAAGATGCACCATCTAACAATAAGTGAAGGACACATCTACACAGTCATACCTGCAATGTAACTGACAACGAAGAGGAGAAAGAGTCCAACTCTGACCCAAAAAATATTGTTTCATCAGAATTTTATGGAGAGGCTCGAGTAGGGAATGCTCATTTGATGAAATATTGAGTTCTCAAGAATAAGTCATGCGTATCTATCTGTAAAGAGCAATTCCAAACAAAAGTGGATACTAAAGTTGTATAGAACACTTCAAGTGCCTGCTAACAAATAAGATCACCTTATTTTCGGATACATGAGAGATTTTCATGATTTTAAATTATCATGTATCAACTCGTTCACATTTATACAACTACTCTTTTCAAGATCTTAAAGTACAACTTTTTAAAGGTCTAGCATGACAAATATTAATTGGGTACTCATTCCTTTCATGGTACCAGATACATTTATTTGAACTACTATGCAACACCATTTACCGGACCACAACTAAAATTAACAATATGCAAAAATGAATAAATAAGATAAGGTGAAGTTTAAGTGGCTGACAAAGTAAAAGTCCCTTATGGCGCTATCAATGTCAATGCACACCTAACCAAAATTGATTTCCTTATTTTTGCATAGATGTGAGATTTTCATGCTTTTAAATTATCCTAAACTAACTGATTATTCCAAGGGAACGAAAACCACTAAAAACTATTGTGTATCAAATATCCGATGCTCTATTCCAGCCAGCGGCGGGCCCAGGATTTTGATAGTGTGTATTCAAACATTCAAATGGTACAAAAAATACTGTCTAAAGCCTAGTTTTTGGCATGTATATATACTATGATTATAGCATCATATAATTCGCGTAGTTCTGACAGTATAATATCACATATTCAGAGAAATAAATCATAACATCAAATTGATAAACATATATAAGTTCCAATTTCTCAAGATTACAAAGAAGAAACATTTGTAATATATAGAGGACAGAAAATAGCAAAACGGAAGGACAGCTTACAAGTTACAGGATAACTTTCCGACCCTTCAAGGCGTGGAGACGCGAAGCGGAAGGAAGTTCGGCGGTCCGGCGGAGGGCGGAGGTATGACCGCACGGTTGCCGGGATTACGTCGTTGCTGGCTCGCTGTTCGTCTAGGGTTTACTCGATCAGCTGTCGTTGGGGAATCGGGAGCGATCGGGGAGGAGGGAGTTACGCGAACGACCACACATTGGCGTTCTGGAGTCTGGCGCTGGGCGTGGCTGCGTGGGGATGGGCCAAATTGGGCCACACTTTGTTGGGCCACGATAGAGAGAGGTTCTCTTAATTCTGTTTTGGACGGAATACTGTGTTACGATCTCTTATTTGCTTTTCTTTCATATACGTATACCTTATATGCATTATATATATGTAGTTTTTTGCCAAAAAATTTGGGTATGCATTTGAATACCCTTGACTTCAAGTGGGCCCGCCCCTGATTCCAGCGTGGTCAGTAAACTTATATGCGAAAAGACGCTGGTTGGGGCAATAGATGGATATAATCATACTTCGGGAAAATGATGGCACTTGGATAATTCAATTATATGCATACACAAAAAAATGTACTAAACTACTAACTACATATGCATTTGCTTAGTGGTTGAATAGGAACCTCCTGTGATGTGTAGAAAAGTATATTCTAGTGTTGTGCTTTAAATACCCATCACCGACAACTATTTGGATACTGTCCAAAAGTTTCAAGAGAAACAAGTGAAGCTTCGCTGTTTCATCAAGATGCCAGCTTGTATCTTGGGATCTCCTGGACAATCAAACCTGTATCAATGGAAAATCGTCGAAAACGTGTATCAATACCCCCTCCGTTCCGTGAAACACCAAGAACTTATTCAGAACAAGCACCTTACTAAATGGCAGCAGAAGATCATCTGTTGTTTGCTTAGTACACTGTAGACCATATGTTTATTCTAGCAAGCTGGTGAAATAGTTAGGGTATGTTTGGTATTATGAGAATATCATTTTTTTAATAGCTATGTATATTTTAAGGTGTTTGGCTCTAGTTAAAACTGTAGTTCCTTTTTCATTAAAAAACTGTAGTCTTGTGAACTATAGTATGTTCTATAGTACGTTCAAACTAAGTGAAACATCTCCTCACCCAAATCTGTCCAGCTAAATGGTGTGTACCCTGGCTGCAATGCAGTCTTGACGAAAAAAACTTTTGCCACACTAAGAGAAGTCAGCAGACGTGTGACTATTTGCTAATTTATAGAGCAAGGTTCACATACAGTGCTAAATACTGAGATAGCCAGAAGCACCATTGTTTCCACAATACTTTAGGAAACTGCCTTTTTAATAAACTGCAGTATTTACTGCCATTTTTCATAAACTGAAACCTTTATAGTTGATTGAAGGTTTCATTAGAAACAGAACTACAATAGATGCAGACATGGAAGCTAGAGGTTCATAAAATTACCAAGATATGCAGACAATATATGAAAGCTGCAAGAATCAATTGTAGGCGGAAATGGCTAGTGAAAATAAAGGTGCTGGCAGTAGAGATATGGATTCTGAAACCATGTTCTTACATTGCACCGGTGAAGGCACTTACGTGTCAGGCATCAACAACCCAAAAAAAGTCTAAAACTAAAGTTCAGTCTTCTTCACTTTTCTCATGCGGATCTCTAACTTTTCATACAATTTGATACTCATTAGACCTAACGAATTTACAGAAAGATGTTATAAATGCGATAAACCATGAAAATCAGTCAACGACACTGAAGCACCAATTTATTGAGAAAAATGCAAACCTTACAGCTGCCTACCACCACATAGATAGGAAGATGCCTTTTTCTATACTAATCCTAGAGCCAACCTTGATTAACAAATCATAATCTAAAGAGACTGTTTTCATCCTCCATTGTCTTGGACAAAGGTGGTTTAAATATGATGGCTAAACTCAATCGGTGGATCCCATGTTAAAACCTACTATCTGGAAATGGCGAGATCGACATCATAACTGGGTCTTGAGATGTAGCACAACGGTAACAAGTACTACATCCTTTACAAAATGTATGCCATTTTAGAATGCTAGTTACATTTTGGAACAGAGGTAATAGCAACTTAAGTACAAGAGTTACATCCAATTAGTAGCACCAACTGTTGCAATTGTAAAACCTTATTCAGTACTACATATTTGCTAACAGTGACAGGTTTAGTAAGAACAATAGTGACAATGAAAAACTGGAAATATGGATTTGAAAATTTGAATCAAGAACTCAAAAGTAAATACATGTGCTATTCTTTCAAGACATTTCTTAAATAATATTAAAATAGTTAACACATAAATTACCTTTTTATTCTCAATATGAAGGTTTTTTTATTGTCGGCACAACAGTTTCATTCATCGGGGAAAGATTACCTGCAAAAACAATATATTTTAAATA
The DNA here is from genome assembly GCA_030979885.1 of Lolium multiflorum. Lineage (NCBI taxonomy): Eukaryota > Viridiplantae > Streptophyta > Magnoliopsida > Poales > Poaceae > Lolium > Lolium multiflorum. Next base: position 13,629 of record JAUUTY010001268.1, read on the forward strand.
CTCATGTTCCACCAAAGATTCACAGGTTGCAATAAATGTAAACCTGAATACAATAACATGTTTTACTATAATAAAATCCAAGGATGAATTGCGTCATACCTTTGCAGCTTCAGTAATATTTAATTGTTTATACCATGGTCGAAGACATTATTCAGAAGTGAAATGGAGTTGCAATTTCAATGCGCATTATTTAAAATCTTGTAGCGATAATATCAAAACTGAATCAACTCAGATCACCTGCTTCTTTTCACCATACCGCAATAGGCGAGAAAGAAAAAAGCCAGATATCTGAAGATAAAAGGGGGATGAAAATGCTCAATAAAGGGGTACATTCCCCTGACGGAGATCAAAATGCATTCGCACCATGGCTCACCTGGGAGGAATATTTGAAGGACAAAAATTTAGGTTCACAGTCAAATTATGATGATTGTCCATGCATGTAGCAACCGGATATGTGAAGATGAAAGAATGCCATGTAGATACGTGTTGTAGTGAACCAATTAAATAAGAAGACCAACCAAGAGCCAACCAGGTTTATAAGAACACCAATATCTCGAAGATACTTTCGGGAGTTCAGTACACATATCACTATCCATATTGGCATATTGCACAAATACACAAGGAATGGAAGTTGTGTTCCGCGATAATAAACAAAATAAGGTAGTATTCAGGTTTTGTAGGTCTTGCGGATCCAATACTCAGTGCAGCCTGAACATATTGAGATAAAGGCAAAGTCGCTCGTTGTAAACAAACCCATAGATCAGAAAATTGATAGCAAATCTATATTGTATTCATCCCGTTTGCCTACAAGGGCCACATTAGTGGTACTAACCCATTCATCCCGAAACTTTGCAACCTCATAAAAACGAAAAGCAATCAACCGGATCTGTTTCTCAATCCTGTTTGGCAGATTCAATCCAAAAGAAATAAAATCAGATGACATCAAAGATCGTTTGAAGGGGAAAGAGGCAACTAAGGATTGAGCCTAAGATTTAGAGGAACCGATTCAACAAAAAACATGAAAGGAAGGGGATGAGATGAGATGGTCTCACACCTTGTTGTTGGGAGCGAGCTTGGATTCACAGGAACTTGGTACTGTCGCCGGAGGATTTATGCAGCTCCTCCCCCACGCGTTCGCGTCGGGAGGATTGAGAAGGGTTGGCCTAGATCTTTTCCATCGCCAGAGAGGCAGGAGATTCGACGCCGGCACTCGGCGAGTGGGTCGTGGAGCCGGAGGTTTGAGAGGCTGGTGCAACTGCGCGGTGGGTGTGGACCGTGGAGGCGCGCAAAGGGCTGAGGCGTGGATATAGGGCGGCGCCGCGGCGACGAGGCATGGAAATAGAGAGCGAATGAGATGGGGTATGGATTACCGGCGGAAGATCGATCGATGGAGGATTTGGTGGTGGAATTTTCGGGCACTTATTTGAAAGGCGAATTTTTCGACGCGGGACGAAGGAGGTGGGACGAAGGGAGCGACGAAACGGAACACATGTATTGGTTGACGACGGAACATCAAGATTCTTTTTAGGTAGTAGAGATGATGAAAAAGCAATGAAATTGCAATGGGCGTGGATTAGTTGCACCGCAAGAAAATGCACGAATTCTGATGGATGATTATATATATGCCATTATGTCATTAAAACAAATAGTCATTCTCATAGGCTGATCTCGACGGAATTCTTTGGAGTTTTATCCAAAGCAGACCATATATAGAATAAATTTCTATGGTTTGTAGTCATAAGAACCAAACGATTTATGTAGTAAATAATCCTAAAGAGTTGAATCTTGCGAGATTAGTATGAATTTTTTTTGAACCATAGAGGCCCCAAATTTTAGGTTTCTAGATCATGCTTAGTCTAGTCACCATAGAACTAAATTGGTGTTGATTTTTTCCACTCCGTATAATAAATTCGGTTAAACTTAAATTAGTGGGAGGTAGGACAAACCTCTCACTTCAATATAGATGTCTAGTATGCAGGTACTAATTCTCAATGGAAAATGTTTTCATACGTGATCTACACAATATATAACAAATAGGGGACGCAGTTTTGTTCTTTTTTGCATATCAAAAAATATAACATACTATTTAATGAAATTTTCCAGAAATGTGGACACATGTATCCTCCCTCCGTTTTTATTTAATCTGCGTTTTGGCTTTAGTCAAATTCAAAGTTTCTAAAGTTTGACCAAAGATATAGCAAAACATATCAACATCTATAATTTGCATATTTACATAATATGAAAATACATTCCAAGATGATTCAAATGGTACTAATTTTATATTGTAGATATTAATATTTTTTCATATATTTGTAAAGTTTGACTTTTACTAAACCTTGTAACTGTGAAGGGAGGGAGTATGTACCCGTGGATTTTTTTTGGAATTTTGTGAAACCTGTAAATATCATTTTCTCGTTTTAATATTCTGGGCTCAGGCGGTGATCCCGAGAGCAACATAATCCAGCCCAGCATCAAAGATTCAATGGCCCAAGAAGATTTTCTTACTTCCTCTGTCGGCAAGGCCCAAGAAGTAGAAGGCTCAAACATAGGTGCACCTGTCAGCACTAGGAATTTTGCTTCTTCTCTCGTCTCGTCTCGATAGAAAAGCGGAGCGACGGGGGTTTAGCCGCGGCGCCTCCTTTTCTCTCTCCTAATCTAGGGTTTCCAGCTCCCACCGGCCACGAATCGCCCCATGGATTTCGACGAGTACGAGTACCTGGAGAAGACCGTCGAGGCCGCCGCGGCTCCCTCCAACGGCGCCGCCGCCCCGAGATCCGAGGGCAAGGACCGCAGCTCCCGCCGCCGGAGCAGCGCCGGCGACGAGGAGCGCGACGACGGCGAGCGCAGGTCCAAACGCTCCCGCTCCGAGCACCGCGACCGCGATAGGGACCGCGAGAGCCGCGAGCGCCACCGCAGCAGCCGGGAGCGCCGAGACCGTGACGAGAAGGAGAAGGAGAAGGAGAAGGAGAGGGAGAAGGAGAGGAGGAGCCGCGACCGTGACCGCGAGCGGGAGAAGGAGAAGGAGAGGGAGCGCAGGAGCCGCAGCAGGTCGGAGCGCCGCCGTGAAGACGACGACCGCGAGCGCCACCGCGAGCGCGACTACCGTGACCGCGATGTCAGGTGCCAATTCATTCATGACTCTCGACTTTATCCAAGTAGCTGTCATATGAACCGAGCGATAATTGCTAGTTTAAGAATTTCAGTAGTCGATCCACTTTTTAATACCTATGAACCTCATCTTCTTTTTAACAGCCACTGCCTAATTTTTATACTTCTTTTAGGCCATTGCATTTTATCGTATAAACTTAGTGATGTCTTCTATTATGAAATCCACTGTCAGTCGCCTCTTTCAGAGCTGTGAACCTCGTTATGGTTACAGATAGTCAAAGTTGCCCCAATGACAATTATGTTGCACCGTCATTGTCCAATTCTTACGCTTCTTTGATTCATAGGATTCGTATAGGAGTTGTGTAGGATTTAGATCCTATCGGAATTTTTCCTACGCTAGTTGTTTGATTCATAGGAACATATCCTCTAGGAACTAATCCTATAGTAATCTTGTAGTGCAAATCCTATAGGAATAAAACATTAGGTCATACCTCATGGTAAATTTCCTTTGGCACAATCGAACACAACTCATCTTCCTATAGGATTCAACTGGCCATGACATCTCAATCCTATGCTTTTCCTATTCATATGATTTTCCTGTCCTATGAATCAAAGGAGCCCTAGACCATTGTAATTTATCACAATCGTAATGTGCCTGGGTGGCTGAGCATTTGCGGTTGTGGATTGTCCATACGCCTCCAGCCTGGCGTGAGGCTATCTCTTGATTCTACCTTCCCCATCCCCTTGTACTTGCTATATGTGGTCTGCTGCTCCCTCTGGCAGCTGCAGGCATATGTGGTCACCGGTGTGCCCCCTTTTGTACCATACTACCCTCCCTGTTTGTGAGATAACGAAAACGTTGAGGTTTGAACAAGTTTCTATAGCTAGACAACAGCCAATGACTTATTCCGCTACTCAAAATTTTGCTAGTCATACATCTAGGGTTCTTAAAAGTAAATACAATTAGTATGCACCTGCAGATTCGATATGCTAGTGCCGTCTTCTGTTGGTCTTCATATTGAGCCTGACCTTGGATTTCAAGTGATTTGTTATGGGTTCCTTTATTATGTGACGTTAGTTAGCATCACATAATAGGGTATGATCATCCGTGTCTCTGAGAGCAATGATGCCATCTGTAATTACAGATTTCCTGCATCCAGAACATGGAGCTGAACTATATTTCTCCTGTTGCAGAAATCCTGCTGGAGGGGTGTATTGGTATTTTTCACTGAAGCATTGCACCTTATTGTAAAGAGGACTCAATGTTTGTCCCCTTGCACAAATAAGCTATTTAAATTTTTCTCTCCCCTTGCAGGAGATTTTGAAGCAAGTTGCCTAAATGATGTCTGTCTTATAATGCAGGGACTGCCCCTTTGCTTTTGTTTATTTTAAGGTCTTGCGACTTGATGGAATGTCGGTTTGCTGGGCATCTGTTTGGCAGTGGGCCATCCTAGAAATACTCCATTCTAGTGTGCGAAGCAGCTGTTTAGGCTCTCTATCTACCTAAAGCTTCTTTCTCTGTTTCCCTCCTTGTTCTGCCATAGTATTACCTTGTCGGGCTCTGGCCACATATCTTGTCAAAAATTTCCTTGGATTGCCTGCTTGTAGAGTAATTTGTGGTTTGTGAGAAAAACCTGGAATGCAAGCTACTGGTGGACGCAATCTCTCATCCATTTACCATCTTGTCAATAAGTACACCTCCTTAATATTTTAAGGTCGAAACCTTAACTCATTAAACTCATCCACTGGAAAGAAACACCAGATCATGTCGAGTCCCATTCCTCTAAAGGAGGATGTTTATTCCCATCCTTGGGCACCCACCATAAGATTGTGCCTTTCATGAATGGTAGTCTTATGTCTGTGTCTCATTACAGTGGTGTCGTTCCTGCAATTATACCTCCTACCCTTGATGGTGAGTAAGGATTCATAATGACTAATTAGAACATTTTGTTTACAATGGTTGACAAATGCCAACTCCTATATCCAAGTGGCGACACCTCTCACATATACCCACGGTCTTGTAGCCTCTTGACCTGCAGATAGCATGACTGAACTTTTATTGAGAAGTAGAGGGGATATTCTCATTGTACAATTGCAAATCTTTGAACCTTACAATATAATGTACATTCTGATTTCTTATTTTCTGTTTCCCCTGTTCTGTACATACAAGCTTATGAATATGTTTCTCTTTGCAGACGTAGAAAAGAAGATGGTGCCGAACCTGAAGCAGATCCAGAAAGAGATCAAAGGACTGTATTTGCTTTCCAGGTTTGTATTCATCACAGAAAAAAGTTCCACTTTGTGGTTATGAAATATTTGGAACTTTATAATTGTAGCTAATGACTATAAGCATGATGGCAGCTATCTTTGAAGGCGGATGAAAGAGATGTGTATGAGTTCTTTTCAAGGGCAGGGAAGGTAGACCCACTTCACTTACACCCTTTTTGTTCTAGTAAACAATGAAATATCTTTGATATGTGCACTACATACACTTTTAGTTTGCTGGATATTTTTCTTAAATTAAACAGATATTAATTTGGTTCTATTGAAGAAAAACTAATTTTCTAATTAGTATAACCCAAACTTAACAGATGTATCTTTATGCCTTATTTTCCACTTCCTCTATGTAGTGATAACATATTTTCTATTGCTGTTCATTTATTGCTTTTTGTGCATTAACCAATCTTTGTTGTGTAATTTTTTGTAGGTCCGGGATGTCCGCCTCATCATGGACCGAAACTCACGACGTTCAAAAGGAGTTGGGTGAGTACATAATTTTTTGTAGGTCCGGGATGTCTTGCATGGTTATGTCATTATTGCACTCTTGGTATTCTTTTTTTTAGATGATGAATTGAATAGACAATCATATTTTGATAGCTAGCAATGTTGAACATTAAACACATTTGCTCCACACCGTTGGATACTATTTTGTGCATTTCAAATGACTTTGGTAGAAGTAGGGTGCAATTAAATTCTGTCTGAGAAAATAAAGTAAATTTGTTAGATGATTTTTTTTAATTGCACAATATTTGTCCCTAGAAATAGAGAAGAACTTCTTGACAGCTGATATTCTGTTTTTTGTGATGCTATTGCATTGCCAGGTACATTGAATTCTATGATGTTATGTCTGTTCCAATGGCCATTGCTCTCTCTGGTCAGCCGCTTCTTGGTCAACAGGTGATGGTTAAGCCATCAGAGGCTGAAAAGAATTTAGTTCAGTCAAATACTAGTTCAAGTGTAGCAGCTTCAGGTGGAGCAAGAAAGTTGTATGTTGGAAATCTTCATTCCAATATTACAGAAGAACAATTGAGACAGGTAAATAGTCAAGCATATAATGTAGATTAATGGGCATTGTTAATTTCTCTTTAAAAGGCCATAATTATTACTGTTGCATATGTATCCTCGTTATGAGGTGTGCATGTTATAGGGATTTAATGGGTTTCTTTTCCAGGTTTTCGAACCATTTGGACTGGTTGAGCTTGTCCAGCTGCCTGTGGATCCACTTACTGGACTGTGCAAAGGTTTTGGTTTTGTTCAGGCATGTATCTTGTGGTGCAGTCCATGTTTCTGTTTGTGTAATTATCAGCTTCTAACTTTGTTCTCCCCCATCACTTAGTTCGCACGTCTTGAAGATGCCAAATCTGCTCAGAGTTTAAATGGTCAACTCGATATTGCTGGAAGAGTAATCAAGGTAAGCATTTTTTTATGTGTTACTTGCACCTGTTTTTAGCTTAACTCGTTTAGTAGCATTACACCACCTGACATCACATATTGTGACCAGGTTTCAGCTGTGACGGACCAAGGGGGAATGCAAGCCAGTGGGGCAACAACGGGAGATTTGGACGATGATGAAGGTGGAGGCTTGGTGGGTGTCATCTCTGCGAGAATTTTTTGTTACTAGGATTTTTTTTGTACATATATGATTTAAGTTGGGTTACTTGGGATATGATTATCGAATTTTACATCAGAAATTGGGAAAAGGTTATCTTGGTGTTCAACTACCCCATTGTGTAGGTTTAGTGTCCATCCAGTCAATACTCTATCCACATTTGCATACTCTTTAGTAGTAAATTTGTTTTATTCTACCTTACTGCTGCGGGTTCTGAGATTTCTAGTGTCTTCCATGAATGATGTATTTTACATCAGAAATTGGGAAAAGGTTATCTTGGTATTCAACTACCATTGTGTAGGTTTAGTGTCCATCCAGTCAATACTCTATCCACATTTGCATACTCCTTAGTAGTAAATTTGTTTTATTCTACCATACTGCTGCGGGCTCTGAGATTTATAATGTCTTCCATGAATGATGTACGTGGATTGCATCAGCGATGCAGTCCTTTCTTTTTAATATGCCAGTAAACCTTTCCATGATCATCTGTTTTCTGAGTAATCAGCTATAAGATCACTGTTACACCAGCGGGGACTGAATGAGGCTGTTTTCAAATGTTATGTAGATAGCTTAATATCTCTCTTTGTCGTTTGACTTGTATATACTGATCTATGTAGGCACTGAATGCTAGCTCGAGAGCTCTTCTTATGCAGAAACTGGACCGTAGTGGCGTTACAACCAGGTATATTTTTGTTGAAGTGGACAGATTCTTTATGTCTTAATATTGTTCTATACAGAATATTTTCTTGATGTGACAGCAGTTTTTTTTTTCTTTTAGTCTTCCATTGCTTTATTATCGCTCAGTTCTTGTTTCGTTAGCAGAAAGCTGTAACTAAAGATAATTCTGAAGTTTTGCTGTTCTTGATTTGATAGGCACGTCTTCACCAAAATAACAATACCCCCATTCCATAAAATAAGGCGTCGTATAAAATTTTCCTGAAGTCAAATGATGTAAAGTTTGACCAAACTTATAAAAAATCTATTAATAACTGTGATATTATATAGATATAAGATGAAAATGTATGTCATGATGTATCTAATGACATTAATTTGGCATGGTAGATGGTACATGTTGATAGTTTTTTTCTAAAATCTTGGTCAAAGTTTGCATCGTTTGACTTTTGAAATAAATTATATGCGTTACTTTGTGGAATGTAGGTAGTATGCGACTTTTAAAGTTAAATTATAATTGCTTAGTATTTGCATTATGAGCATTAGGTTAAATATAATGATGCCAACTCCCAAAAGCCTAAAACAAAGCTCGGGCTACATGCAGCCTGGTTTCCAAAAAATTCATTATCTTTCCTTTTGGCTTAAACAAATTCTGAAAAAAGTATATAGATGGATAACATGTATGTATAGATTTTCAAAGAATGTTGTCACCAGTGACCTACACAAAAAGTCAAATGTGAAGACAAACAGTGAATTTTCAAATGCCTACTTAGAGCCACTAAATATTTTTCAACAAAAAATTGCATGTTCGTAGTATCATCTTCGTGTGTTGGTGCAAAAAGACTCAGATTTTTTTTTTTTGAAACATTAGAATAGGATTTTTCAAATTTTGAAAAAAGGCTCCATGTAGCCTGGGTTCCAACACACTTGCTCGTTTTATTTTGAGTTATTGACATGATGCCCCTCATCCTTAATTGTGTCATAACTGCTTAAGATAGTTATGAATTTCTGACATTTGAAATTGCCCAGACAACTGTAGATGCTCACTCATATGTATGTTAATACTTGTTCTCCTTAATTTACTTAATTTGTAGATCAAGGATTGCATAGCCTTCAGTTTATGGTTGATTCGTATAAAATGACCATATGTATCCAAATCTTTCGTTATTGACATCTACTATATTATCGTCAGGATTCATCCACTACTACAACAACACTGTTACCATGCATATCTAGCTTGTGAAGGTCATTCATTCTCCATGGACCTCTTCCAGTTCTTTGGTGTACTTGGTTTTGTTGAAATGTTTTATTTCACTGCAGTTTTAACATTTAATATTAATTACATTAACTATGAACTTTAAGAGGCTTTCATGAGACATGAGGAAAATAATGCAATTTTATAACTAACTGTCAATTGCATTGACTGCGAATTTCAAGATAATGAAGGATGATTTCTTGACACATGAGGAAAAAACCTTGTTAAAATACTTTTATATTCTTGTGGTGTCTGGCTGTTGTATATATCAACAAGCTAGGTTGGCCTGAAATCTGAGCCATGATACTTTTAATTTTTCTTCCAGTTAGAAATAATGCGTGAATCATTTGTTTATCATAAACACATATTGCTTCGGTCTCTTGGTATTCCTATATAATGCTCTCATTTAATGTCTGCTCCTTTTGTCAATCTGCAGTTTGACTTCTGGGATGGGTGCTACTGGTGTGAACAATTCCGTGGCATTAGCACCTGCATCCGTTCTTGGTGCTCCTACAGCCACTCCTTTGCTGCAAACAACAATATCTGGTCTTGGTCTGATTCCAGGGGCAGCTCTTCCGGTTATCACCCAATCCATTGGCACAGCTCCACCGAGTGAATGCCTACTGCTCAAGAATATGTTTGATCCAGCTGTGGAGGTTATTTATTCTTGTTATTTTTAATTGCCTGCAGTAACAGTTTTCTTGTTTATTAGTCTGGAAACCATTTGATAATTTATGAATTTTTCTTTGCAGACGGATCCTGATTTTGATTTGGATATTAAAGATGATGTTCGAGAAGAATGTTCTAAGTATGGTCAAGTAAGGCACATTTTTGTGGACAAGTAAGTAAATCATATATTAGTGTATGTCAAGCCATGCATCCAGAATCCATCTTTTTGTTGGTTCACTACTGGGCATGCTGCATTATTTAAACTATCTGTATCTTCTTGTACAGTTCATTGAACTGAAAACTGTACGGGATTATCTTGACACAAGCATTGCTTGCACATTATTTTTCTTGTTTGCTTGCTCGGTATTGTTGGTTCACTACTGGGCATGCTGCATTATTTAAACTATCTGTATCTTCTTGTACAGTTCATTGAACTGAAAACTGTACGGGATTATCTTGACACAAGCATTGCTTGCACATTATTTTTCTTGTTTGCTCGCTCGGTAGCTAATACTACAGTATGAAAGCTACTTGCCTAATCCAGAATCCATGAGATTCCCATAGCTTGAAGTGCTGGACCATAGAAAATCTGCTTTAAAGCTTGAACTGTTCTGTTTTATTATTTGTTGTGCCCATGGATAGCAACAGGTCTGCCCTCCACTGGGCAAGTGCCTTCTCATCCCCATCCCCATTTAACAACCGGGGACACTTTTTTCCCATAATCTCGTAATTTCATGATTTTACATTTTTGGCACACGAAAATAAGCAACTTTTGTACTCCCTCTGTCCCACGAAGGTTGAGATTTGTCAAAATTTGGATGTATCTAGATTAGTGGGAGTGTGGGACGGAGGGAGTAATACTTATGTGGTAAAATGACAACAAATTGGTACAATATGTTAAATACTATTGAAACATATTACACTAAACAAAATATTACAACATATTACATATAAAATATACCAATTTACATCAATATATACGTATATATAAGGGGGCACAGCAGGGAACGGGGATGGGGAGACCTTTTTATCCCCATCCCCATTTTAGATAGCAGGGATCAAAGTTCCCCATATCCGTTCGCTAATAGATGAATTCCCCACGGGTTTGCGGGTAATGGTGTTCCATTGCCATCACTTGTGCCTCCCTGCCCCTTGCTTTAAATCTATACTTTGGTTCTGGAACTTCATGTGTAATATATATCACATACTTGTGGCCTAATGCCAAGTTCAAATCGTATTTGCCGAGAACATGTCATCTATGCAATAATTGCAATTATCATGGCCTAACCCTAGGTGTTGCCTTTATTTTGCAGAAATACTGCGGGCTTTGTGTACCTGCGGTTCGATAGCATAACAGCTGCTATGGGTGCACAGAAAGCACTCCAGGGGAGATGGTTTGCGGGAAAGATGATCAGTGCAACCTATATGGTATAAAGCTACTCCTTAGTTAATGTTAATATTTTTCTTTGTTTGCAATTTTGGTTGATCACTTACGAGTTTGTTGGTGTTTGTTATGTCAGTCTACTGAGCAGTATGAAGCGAAGTTCCCAGAGCTAACTGGGTAGGAGATAGCTGCTTGCTTTGCCGTCGTGTACCTGCTCTTGTATACCGCAGAATGCGAGCATTGTTGTATGGAGAAAATTGTCTCTTGGTCAGTCAGTTGTAATATGATCCATCAAGCATTCAAGCGAGATTGTAGCATTGAACTATTGGGGTGATTATCTGCAATTCAGTTAAAAGATGCGCTTTGATCTCATAAACTGGATTTGGTACTGTCTGTGTTGTACATTATTATTGCTTGCCTTGCGACAGTATTTTTTCTTTTGAGGGAGATGTACTTCATTTATTATCTATTGAGGAGTTCATAGACTATTTTACAACCATGTCATACAGCCCCGATTCATGGCCAGTTTAGCTAGTTCATGAGCTAGACTATTGCACTCTCTTCTAACCTTAAAGATGTTAAAAAATCATCAAAAACTGGGTCTTGGACAAGTTGATCTCTTCATAGATATGTAAGTTTGGGTCTGAACTCTGAAGTAACCATTGTCTTCTATATTACTAGTCCCACAACCATGGCATTGCCACATGCTGTGTAAAAGTTCTTAGGGTCTGAAGGCCCAGCAGGCAGGCGGTGTCACTGCAGCTTTGAATCTTCAGGGTCGTTGCCAGCAGAATGGAGCTGGCGTGGTTGCCTGCAATGTCACCGATGTTGCAGCTTTGAAAATTCAGGGCCTTGGCCAGCAGAATAGAGCTGTCGTAGTTCAGGGTGGGCATAAAAACCGTGAAACCGAAAACTGAACCGAAGCTAAAACCGAACTAACCGAAATCTCGGTTTTTCCATAATCGCTATTTTTTTGGTTTTCATTTATACTAACCGAATGAAATTTGGTAGAATTCGGTTTTTAGCCTCACCAACCGAACAAGACCGAATTGAGTAACCTACCATCAATTTGTGCATAAACCGATCATTCCATAGAAACCCAATTACGTTTGATGTTCCAAAAATTGTTCATTCAATGTATGACTTTGGTCTTTGATGTACTAGCTTTTTCTGAATATAGCGTGAAGCCCGCATAATAGAACACGCCGCTCGAAGTCTTAGCTACCCCTTTTAATCGCTCACGAGTGATGCACCTGTACCAGCCTACCAAATAGCATCCTCCATGATTGGTGCTCATTTGTCGATTTCTTGCGCAGTTGATGCTTTTTGTGTTGATATGTCAATCACTATTTGCTTTCTTCGGTGATGCCTACTATTTGTTCAAGTAAGCAGGTTTATTCGGTTTTAACCGAAAACCGAACCGAATTTGTCGGTTAACCGAATCTTCGGTTTCCTAAATTTTCATGCCAATTTCGGTTACCATTTTAGAAAACCATATTTTATTCAAAAACCGCAAAAACCGAACCGAAATTTCGGTTAAAACCGAATGCCCACCCTGAGTCGTAGTTGCAAGCAATGTCACCGATGAAGTTTTTCCAGTGTTATGCATGAAAGCAGCGAACACGTTTCACAAGTTGCTTCTAAAGCGTAGGCCATTGAAGTGATGAAGGTGGAAGGCCACGCTTGGCCCGATTGCTGTATTTTATGAACAATGTTATTGAATGTTTCGCTTGGTTCGACGGCTGTATTTTGTATGAAGGAGCGGATCGTGTCTAGGAGCTGGCGGTCCGTGATCGCAAACCTCCACCTGCAGATCGCCAAATCATCGATGGCTCTAAGCTGAACGGCACGGGCCGTGCAGCTCTTGGCTTTGAAGACAAGATCGTTGCGAGACTTTCAGATTGCTCACATGACGGTGGCGATGCTGGCGTGCCACAGCGTGAGCAGTAGTATCCAGAGGTAGCGGAAGGTCCCAGACCAAGAACCACACCCGACAGGGATGCTGACGCTGTGCCAAGTCCAGACGTCAGCAGCCATCGCGCATTCGAAGAAGAGGTGGGCAGATGACTAGCTATGATGTTTTTTTTTTTTTTCAAAACACAGTAAACGATGCAGACAGTTACAGAAACATACATATATTTACAAGTACGTATATACATTTATTTCTATGAGCATGCATACCCTACCTCTATGAGCATCTGCGAGAGATTGAGTCTAAGAAACTGATCTGGTGGGTCTTAAGATTGACGAAGTCACCACAAGCGTCTTCATACCGACGGAATATCGCCTTCCACTAAAAAAATATTCCACCTTCATAAAACACCAAATTGTTTAACCAGATGAGTTGGAAGTGCCACTACCCTCCTAACCATCCGACCTATTGCTAGCTACGATTTAGAGCATCTAAAAGTGATTGGTCAATCTTTTTGGATGATGTAACTCTTATTGCTAGCTAATAAAGCTTGTTTGAAGTTTAAATAAAAACTGCAAAAGGAGAATTGGAGAAAAACAAAACATGCACCAACCATTCTGATCTTAAAATTGAACAAAAACCCATCGGCAATTCCACAAAATTTCCAGAGAAACGAGCATAATGCCAACCATCGAATCAAGCGTGCCTTTCCGACTAAATTTTGGACTGCTTTAGTTTTAGTGCGCTGCAGAAATTCCGTGCGAGCGAGCCAACGAAACACCCGTTTTTACATGATAATAACGGCTGCACGCAGGAGGTCGAATTCCTTCCCTCCCGTCATATGATAATCAGCCGGCGGTGGTGTGTTTAATTTGGGGATGTCCCGGTAAAGAGACTTTTATTATCAGACAAAGTCGTAGTAGGTTTACCGATTGAGCATTTCCAGCTGCGTCCTTCAAACAGCGTTGGTTAGCGTTTGGGGACGTATTTTGTTCGTGTCGGTTCGGGGACGTCCCTCCCCAGCCGCGTCCCCCAAACAAAATTTGAGATTTTTTTAATTTAATAAAAAACAGTTAAATTTATTTAAATTTGCTATATATTACATAGATTCGAACGAAATTCGATAAAATTTAAACCTAAACCTTAATAGTACTTGCGGCGGCTAGACGTGTCGTAGTACTGATGAAAGTTGTACATGTCGTCACGATGGCGTCTTGCTTGCCGCGCTCGTCGGGCTCGTCCTTCACCGTGCCGTTTGGTCCAGCCTCGCTGTCGTCGGTGAGGTCGACGAGTGGCTTCCCGGTGTAGCGAATAGACATTGCGATCGCCACGTCGAGGTCGCCCCTCCAGGCGTCATTGTTGTTCAGCGACGCTGCGAACGCCGCGTGCAACCCTGGACAGTGGTCGGGGTCGTCGCTGTTGGCGATGAGGCACTGCTGGCGCTCGTACGCCGCCAGCTACGCCGCCTTCGCGGCTTCCTTGTCGTCCTGCTCCTCCTTCACCCTCGTCTTTGGGATGAGGAGGGCGCCACCGGCGCGCCTGTGCTGCTGTCGGTTGACGCTGTTGCCGTCGCGCCTCGGATTGACGGGCGGCGTCGCGAACTCCGGCTCGTCCTTCACCTCGCGCCTAGGCACGGTGTAGGGCGTGGCGCGGTGCGACGAAGGCGCCGATCGGGTCGGCCCTGAAGAAGAAGAGCCCGGGGAGGATGAGTACATCCTCCTCGGCTGCCAGCATGCTACGAGCGAAGGAGATGGTGGCGGCGACGACGGCATGTCCAGCCTTGGGCGCCGTTCTGGATGCCGTCAACGACGTGCTCCAGGGTGGGCCTGGGAACGTCCCAGAAGCGGAGGCGTCCCTCCCTGTTCCAGGTGTTCCTCCGGCCGATGAGGCCGGCGGTGCTGTTCATCTCGGCGTCGTGTTGCGCCTGGAAGTAGTCCGCCCACCAGTCATCGTTACCGGTGGGCGCCCAGGTCGGATCGGCTCGCTCCTCGGCGGTGAGGCGAGCCCGCCGGGTCCTGATCGCGCCCCTCCAGCGCTCCGTGCCCAGCGGCGGCGGCGGGACGCCGACCCTGTTGACGGCCATCCTCTACCCGCCGCTGCTTGGCAGGCGCATGTCCGGCGGGACATGATACCCCACGCGGTAGAGCGCTCACGCCTCCGCCATAGTGAGGTGATACGTCCCAAACGTATCTATAATTTCTTATGTTCCATGCTACTTTTATGATGATACTCACATGTTTTATACACATTATATGTCATATTTATGCATTTTCCGGCACTAACCTATTGACGAGATGCCGAAGAGCCAGTTGTTGTTTTCTGCTATTTTTGGTTTCAGAAATCCTAGTAAGGAAATATTCTCGGAATTGGACGAAATCAACGCCCAGGGTCCTATTTTCACACGAAGCTTCCAAAAGACCGAAGAGGATAAGAAGTGGGGCCACGAGGCGGCCACACACTAGGGCGGCGGCCTGGCCCTTGGCCGCGCCGGCCTGTTGTGTGGGGCCCTCGTGGCCCCCGACCTGCCCTTCCGCCTACTTAAAGTCTTCGTCGCGAAACCCCCGATGCGAGAGCCACGATACGGAAAACCTTCCAGAGACGCCGCCGCCAATCCCATCTCGGGATTCAGGAGATCGCCTCCGGCTGCCGGAGAGGGGAATCTCTCCGGAGGGCTCTTCATCGCCATGATCGCCTCCGGATCGATGTGTGAGTAGTTCACCCCTGGACTATGGGTCCATAGCAGCTAGATGGTCGTCTTCTCCTCATTGTGCTATCATGTTAGATCTTGTGAGCTGCCTATACATCATGATCAAGATCATCTATTTGTAATCCTTCATGTTGTGTTTGTTGGGATCCGATGAATATTGAATACTATGTCAAGTTGATTATCAATCTATCATATATGTTATTTATGTTCTTGCATGCTCTCCGTTGCTAGTAGAGGCTCTGGCCAAGTTGATACTTGTGACTCCAAGAGGGAGTATTTATGCTCGATAGTGGGTTCATGCCTCCATTAAATGCGGACAGTGTGTTCTAAGGTTGTGGATGTGTTGTTGCCACTAGGGATAAAACATCGATGCTTTGTCTAAGGATATTTGTGTTGATTACATTACGCACCATACTTAATGCAATTGTCTTGTTTACAACTTAATCGGAGGGGTTCGGATGATAACTTGAAGGTGGACTTTTTAGGCATAGATGCATGCTGGATAGCGGTCTATGTACTTTGTCGTAATGCCCGATTAAATCTCATAGTACTCATCATGATATATGTATGTGCATTGTTATGCCTTCTTTATTTGTCAATTGCCCAAGCTGTAATTTGTTCACCCAACATCTGCTATCTTATGGGAGAGACACCACTAGTGAACTGTGGACTCCGGTCCTATTCTTTACATCTGAAATACAATCTACTGCAATTGTTCTTTCTGTTCTTCGCAAACAAACATCATCATCCACACTATACATCTAATCCTTTATTTACAAACCGGTGAGATTGACAACCTCGTTACGTTGGGGCAAAGTTACTGATTGTGTTGTGCAGGTTCCACGTTGGCGCCGGAGTGGTTGCACCGCTACACTCGCCACCATCAACCTTCAACGTGCTTCTTGACTCCTACTAGTTCGATTAAACCTTGGTTTCTTCTTGAGGGAAACTTGCTACTGTGCGCATCACACCTTCCTCTTGGGGTTCCCAACGGACGTGTCAACTACACGCATCAAGCAAATTTCTGGTGCCGTTGCCTGGGAGATCAAGACACGCTGCAAGGGGAGTCTCCACTTCCAATCTTTTTACTTTGTTTTTGTCTTGCTTTATTTTATTTACTGCTTTGTTTGCTGCACTTAAATAAAACACAAAAAATTAGTTGCTAGCTTTACTTTATTTACTGTCTTGTTCTCTATATTAAAAACACAAAAAATTAGTTACTTGCATTTACTTTATTTAGTTTGCTTTATTTACTACTGCTAAAATGGGTACTGTTGAGAATACTAAGTTGTGTGACTTCACTAGCACAAATAATAATGATTTCCTATGCACACCTATTGCTCCACCTACTACTACAGAATTCTTTGAAATTAAACCTGCTTTACTGAATCTTGTTATGAGAGAGCAATTTTCTGTGTTAGTTGATGATCTTGCTGCCCATCTTAATAATTTTGTTGAACTATGTGAAATGCAAAAGTATAAGGATGTAGATGGTGACATTATAAAATTGAAATTGTTTCCTTTCTCCTTAAGAGGAAGAGCTAAAGATGGGTTGCTATCTCTACCTAGAAATAGTATTGATTCTTGGACTAAATGTAAAGATGCTTTTATTGGTAGATATTATCCTCCCGCTAAAATTATATCTTTGAGAAGTAGCATAATGAATTTCAAGCAATTAGATAATGAACATGTTGCTCAAGCATGGGAGAGAATGAAATCTTTGGTAAAGAATTGCCCAACCCATGGACTGACTACTTGGATGATCATCCAAACCTTTTATGCAGGATTGAATTTTTCTTCGCGGAACCTATTGGATTCAGCTGCTGGAGGTACCTTTATGTCCATCACTTTGGGGGTGGCAACAAAGCTTCTTGATGATATGATGACAAATTACTCTGAATGGCACACGGAAAGAGCTCCACAAGGTAAGAAGGTAAATTCTTGAAGAAACCTCTTCATTGAGTGATAAGATTGATGTGATTATGTCTATGCTTGTGAATGGTAGATCTAATGTTGATCCTAATAATGTTCCTTTAGCTTCATTGGTTGCTCAAGAAGAAAATGTTGATGTGAACTTCATTAAAAATAATAGTTTCAACAACAATGCTTATAGGAATAATTCTGGTAACAACTATAGGCCATATCCTCTGTTAATGGTAATAGTTATGGTAATTCTTATGGGAATTCTTACAACAATAATAGGAGTGTACCCCCTGGTCTTGAAGCTATGCTTAAAGAATTTATTAGTACACAAACTGCTTTTAACAAATCTGTTGAGGAAAAGCTCGATAAAATTGATATTCTCGCTTCTAAGGTTGATAGACTTGCCTCTGATGTTGATCTTTTAAAATTGAAAGTTATGCCTAATAAGGATAATGAAAATAAAATTGTTACTACAGCAAATGCCATCCAAGTTAGAATTAATGAGAATATAAGATTGATGGCTGAATTGCATGCTAGGTGGGAAAGTGAAGAAAATGAAAAACTAGCTAAAGAGAATAATGTAGCTAAAGTTTGGACTATTACCACCACTAGTAATGATAATGATTCACATGTTGCTACACCTCCTACTATATCAACGGTAAAATAATTGGTGTTGGCAATGTTTCTACTCCTAGTGCAAAGCGTGCAAAATTACCTGAAATTGCTAAAGCTGAAGCGCTTGTGATAAAAGCTGAAATTTTTCAAAACGTTGGGGACAATGATTCCATTGCTGTAGGTCATAATGATTTAGACTTTGATGATTGTCACATCTCTGAAGTTATAAAGTTCTTACAAAAACTTGCTAAAAGTCCCAATGCTAGTGCTATAAATTTGGCCTTTACAAAACATATTACAAATGCTCTCATAAAAGCTAGAGAAGATAAACTAAATCTTGAAACTTCTATTCCTAGGAAGTTAGAAGATGGTTGGGAGCCCATCATTAAGATGAGGGTCAATGATTTTGATTGTAATGCTTTATGTGATCTTGGTGCAAGTATTTCTGTTATGCCTAAGAAAATTTATGATATGCTTGACTTGCCACCATTGAAAAATTGTTATTTGGATGTTAATCTTGTTGATAATGCTATAAAGAAACCTTTGGGGAGGATTGATAATGTTCGTATTATGGTTAACAATAACCTTGTCCCCGTTGATTTTGTTGTCTTGGATATTGAATGCAATGCATCTTGTCCCATTATATTGGGAAGACCTTTTCTTCGAACTTTGGTGCCACCATTGATATGAAGGAAGGTAATATTAAATATCAATTTCCTCTCAAGAAAGGTATGGAACACTTCCCTAGAAAAGAGAATGAAGTTATGATTCTGTTATTAGAACAAGTTATGCTGTTGGTGCTTCGTCTCTTGATGTTACTTGATACACACTTTCTGCGCCTAGCTGAAAGGCGTTAAAAAAAGCGCTTATGGGAGACAACCCATTATTTTACTTCTGCACTTTATTTTATATTTGAGTCTTGGAAGTTGTTTACTACTGTAGCAACCTCTCCTTATCTTTATTTTATTGCATTGTTGTGCCAAGTAAAGTCTTTGATAGTAAAGCCAATACTAGATTTGGATTACTGCGCAGGAACAGATTTCTTGCTGTCACGAATCTGGGCAGTAGTCTCTGTAGAAAAATTAAACAAATCTGCCAATTTATGTGCGTGATCCTCAGATATGTACGCAACTTTCATTCAATTTGGGCATTTTCATCTGAGCAAGTCTGGTGCCACTTTAAAATTCGACGAACTGTTCTGTTTGACAGATTCTGCCTTTTATTTCGCATTGCCTGTTTTGCTATGTTAGATGGATTTCTTTGTTCCATTAACTTTCTTTGTGCAATGTACAGAAGTGTTAAGAATGATTATGTCACCTCTGAATATATGAATTATGCACTGACCCTCTAATGAGTTTGTTTCGAGTTTGGTGTGGAGGAAGTTTTCAAGGGTCAAGAGAGGAGGATGATACAATATGATCAAGAAGAGTGAAAAGTCAAAGCTTGGGGATGCCCCCGTGGTTCATCCCTGCATATTTTAAGAAGACTCAAGCGTCTAAGCTTGCAAGGCATCCCTTCTTCATCGACAACTTATCGGTTCCTCTAGTGAAACTATATTTTTATTCCGTCACATCTTATGTGCTTTGCTTGGAGCGTGTTTTTGTTTATTTTTATTTTCGTTTTGTTTGAATAAGATCGGATCCTAGCATTCTTTGTTTGGGAGAGACACGCTCCGCTGTTTCGTATGAACACATATGTTCTTAGCTTTATCTTTAATGTTCATTGCCAAAGTTGCACTATTTCATTCATTGTTATATGGTTGGAAACGGAAAATGCCGCATGTGGTAAATGGTTTAATGTCTTGAATAATATGATACTTGGCAATTGTTGTGCTCATATAGATCATGTTTAAGCTCTTGCATCATGTACCTTGTACTCATTAATGAATAATTACATAGAGCTTGTTAAAATTTGGTTTGCATGATTGATCTCTAGACACTACAAGAAAAGTTGCCATGGCCGACGAAGTTGAAGTCGCGCCGTGGTTGCTGGTGACCATGGCCGACGATTTTTGGTCTCTCCGTTGTGCATGTCAAACGTTTTTCGTTTTTGAGGCCACCCCCGACGAAAGCGGCCAAAATCGTCGCGTATGGTGGCCGGGACGTGGTGCATCTCGAAATCTTGGGTTCGCCGGCCGAGTCAACGCAAATCCGCACCGCCGAGGGATGTAGGGCCCAGATGGCAGCCTCTCTGGCATTGTTTTCTCGATCGCACCATCTCGTTCAACGTTCTCCGATCGAGCCGTTTACGATGCAGGATCATGGGTCTCGCATGTCATCCTCTATGAACCAAAATTCTTTCTATTCTTGGATTTTTTGACCCCCTGATTTACTACTTCCTTTTTCTTTTGATCCCTTGCGCCTTGGAAACATTGAGACCGCTTTGCTAAATGGGACCCGCATGTCATCCTCTATGTGCAATCAACTTTCTTTTCTTAGAGTTTTTTTTGGCACCTCATATTTGGTCACTTGCCTTTTTCTTTCGATCCCTGCCGCCTCTCAAACGGTGATACGCTGCTGCTAAATGGGACCCCCATGTCATCCTCTATGTCTTGTAAAACTTTCTTTTCTTGAATTATTTTGGCACCTCATATTTGGTCACTTGCCTTTTTCTTTCGATCCCGTCCCGCCTCTCAAACGGTGATACATGCTTGCTAAATGTGTTGAGCCAAAACCCACGTGGGCGCGTGTCAACGGTAGAGCCGGGAAGAGCCTAGAGCTGCGGCTGGCTGAGACCCCTCCGAGCGACGGCCCGCAATGCTCTTCTGGTCACCCGTCCGATGCGAAGTGCAAGGGCGTGCCACCTGACCTATACCTGGTCAGGAAGGTGATGGGGATGCCTCGCTTAGTTTCTGCAGGCATACACGTAAACATTAAATCCGAGCCTCGATCGGCTCTCAGGTTATCCTGTGAATCGGCTCAAAGAGCCGATCCACCCATGATTCGTACGAGGTGCACGAATATATGGTGATCTGCTTGATCAAGATAAAGTTAATTAGATCTACGACGATTTAGGGTTTTCACCGCATAATCGGATCATCCTACTCGAGTTGGGCCTCGCGCCACGCACGGTGAATCGTAAGCCGATCCTAAACAAGGCCTAAAACCAACATGAAGTTGATCCTCGACATCTGTTTAGGGCTTACGAACGCCACCCTACGTGCTTGGATCCTCCACCCTTTGTAAGGCCTAACTATTGCGGATATTAAACTAATCCTTGCGGAACAAGGAGCAATCGTAACGGATCAGATCTACTAAATAAAGATCAAGCGGAGTGCCCACACTGAGATAGGTGTGAGGCGGCTAGACATCAAGGGTTGCACTAAGCATATTATACGAAGAACTATGCCTAACACATCTATGATAACTACGTTGCTCGCCATCAAAGACGGCTCGACAACGCATGAACAACGTGGGCTTGTGCTGCCTAGATCGCAAGATGCGATCTAGGCAGCATGTCGCTACATAAAACCCTCGAGACGAAGGAGTTGGCGATGCGCCGAGATTGGTTTGTTTTGGGTTGAACGTGAGTTGTTGTTTTATTCCATAAACCCTAGATACATATTTATAGTCCGGGGGACTTTCTATTGTGGGAATATCCCACCGTGTGCGATACAAACTCTAAATCTTGATCTAAGATATATTCTACTATAATTAAAGATACACGGGCAAACTAGCCCAAATTCTCCGTGCAAGGCCGGAGAGATCTTCCACGTGTAGTCTCCCAAGCCCATCTCTCTTACGGCCCACCTGGATTTGGCCAAACTGGTGATAACACATGCCCCCTGGTTTTGAAATGACATTTCCAAAATCATTACCTTCTCTTTCGGGTCATGTCGTGGCGAGAGCAAAACCGTCGCAGCAGTTTTCATCATGACAATTTACCTTCCCAACTACGATTTGACAGTTTTGGCACCACCTCCTCGGAAATCACCACAGCATTAAACTTCCCCGTCCCCTTTATTTTTAACCGCGTCGAGCGGTTTGCTTCTTCATCCTCCTGTTCCGCAGTAGCCTTCGGCAAACAAAAAACCCTTCTCGGCCCGCCATGGATTCCTCTTCCTCCCCCCTGTCCTTCCGGTCCTCCTCCTCCAGCGAGCCGAGCGGGAGGTCAATCTGATGACCATCTACGAGGCCCGCGCCCCAGAGTTGGGACGCGGGGACTGGGACTTCTCCCTCGAATCGGAAGACAGGCCCCCTCGCGAAGGGAGGAGGATCTCAGTTCGTCGACGGGGGCTGATGCCGGGACGACGACCTCTTCCCATGGGAGGCGGTCCTCTCCTCCGACGAGGAGGAAGAAGAGCGCGAGGAGTCGGAAGACGACTCCTCCTCCGCGGGATACCCGCCGGCCAAGCGCTTCCGTGGGCTGGGCCTGGTCGGATGGCACGATGGCGTGGAGGGCGAGGACAACGAAGGCCCTGCGGCCGCGGCCGCTGGCGGCGACACGAGCCCGCCGGGAGCAGCGCCGGCAGCCGACGATGGTGACAGCGAGAGCGTGACGGCCGTAGAATAGGACCTCTAGAATAGGATCGGAGCAGATAGACGGGGCAATGTATCCCTTAGTACTCCCTTTTGAGAGCAATCAGCTCTTCTATGTAAGAAATCTGGTTTATCAATGAAGAAATTCCCCAATTTGACTTTGCCAATTTCTTTTATGCCAATTCAGCCGATTCCCTTTTATACTGACCCCGCCGATCGTCACTTAACCAATGCCTAACGAGCCGATGACAACGCACCGGTATCTCAATGCTCCATTCTTCATCCTTTTGATCTTTTGCCTTTCCCAACTGACGACTTTGAGCTCTGGCGGACAACTAGGCAGATCGACGTTCTTACGAGAGCCCCAGAACCACTGCTGAAACGACTTGATGCTGAAGTCGATACCACTGGGTTTTCAGCCCGATGAAATCTCAATCGGCTTATTAAGAACAGAAAATTCTGCGCCATCCGTTGCCCCCCGAGCCTCTATCAAGGCGAGCATATCAGTGGACTAACCAAACGTGTCGTCATCGGTTCCCAAGTCATGATGCAGAACCAGCCGATCTCAGCAAAATCGGCTTTCGGAGCAGAGAACTTTCAGGGCGAGCTGCCCCCGAGCTTCTTCAGTCTACTCTTCGCCTTGCGGGTCAGATCGGCTCCTTTCCTTTGGTGGATCTGATGCAACACATCCTTAACCTGATCTGCACATTACTCGCAAAAGGAAACCTGCTTCATTGACCCTCTGCTCATAACAATTGTACCTCTTGAGTCGATGGCCACGTATTTGCATCGGCTGAAATTTTTTTTGTGTGTTTTTTTTTATTTTGGCCGATTTTTCTTAATCGGCCCCCAATGTTCCACTGCACGCACGTGTTTGCACATTTATACGCACATGTTCATCGACTATATGCCCCCCGAGCCGATATTTGCCAAATGATTGCAGATATCGGCTTCTATGGTTTAGCCAGGGCCCTGTATTTACACGTCGGCTCCACAAAGATCCATGCTGCCTTTCATCTGCCGACGTGGCTGCCCAGTGGATCATTGCTGAACACAAGCAGAATATGTGCTGAATATGTAGCGAACATAATTTTGGCGATTGCGGAATCGGCCTCCATTAAGTCTGACTGAAGGTTCTGTAAAGCTCCTTCATAATCATGGAGCCGATCACAAGGATCAGCCTCGTCTTGTTTTGCTCACTGGTGTGTTCTTGCTACTCGGTCAGGCTGGATAAAACCAACCCAACCTCTGACTTGATGCGCCTGCTGTCGTCCATCTTAAGTGCATCGTAGAACCGTGGAGCACTAAGCTCTGTTGGAAGGACGAGCACCATGTTTGTACCAGCCGATGTTTCATCATCGGCTTTCTTTTGCTTGGGACGCCACTCCATTCTCCGTGGACGACCCTCTTCATCCAGGGCTCGCTGAACCTTTGCGACGGATCGGGCCGTGCCTTTCTTAGCGTATGCGGGTATAACCTTTCGGCTTCCTCCGGGCGCAACCGCTGAACCCTGCGCTTCTGTGACGGCTAAGTCCGTCGGGGCACCACCTTGGACGGTGGTACTGTCTTCATCATCTCTCCTAGTCCTGTCTTCGGAATCCTCAGATCTGCCTTGAGGTGACTCGTGCGTTTGCTTTGTGGCGGAGTGGCCTAAGCGCTTGAACACGGAACACGTTGGCTGCCTCCTTCTTCTTCTTGTTGCATTACGGGCAATTGCCGATTGTGGGCAATCGGCTCATTCTGAATCCCAGCGATGTCGAAGAAAAGCAGTCCCAGTGTGCAGCGTTATCATCTTGCTCCCTTGATGTGTCCGTGGCCGGGCTCGTGCTCTTCCTCATCGCGATCCTGACGATGTCTTCGGCTTCTCTGGCCAGACGATCTCCTTCATCATCATAATTGGACCGTCGGCGTTGGTCATACTGACTCACATATTTGTTGAGGAGGTGATCGGAGAGAGGTCGTTGATATCTTATATTCTTCACCTCTCCCCTCCGTGACGTAGCGCTTGCCATCATGATGGAGCCGATCGCGTGGAGCGGCCTCCTTTGTGTCCTTGCTATGAGCAGCTGCCCTCATCTCCATCTTTGCCAGTGGTTTCCGGTCCTACCATGTTGATACTGAACAGGGACTGGTAGCAACCCTCGGGGTAGGTGACTTCCACCATGTAACGGCGGGAAGGGTTGGGTGTCGACCTTCATGGCGTCTTGGTTGAAAATTAAACGCCCCTTCTCTATCGCCGCTTGGATGTGCTGACGCCACACCCTGCGGTCGTTGGTGGCATGGGAGAGCGAGTTGTGGAATTTGCAGTACGGCTTTCCGTTTAGCTCTTGCGCCGTGGGGAATTTGAGACCTTCGGGAATCGTCAAGCTGTTTCTCCTTGAGCGGAGGTCGAAGATTTGTTCAGTCTTGGTCACGTCAAAATCAAATCCCCTGGGCGGTGGCTTTACCCATTTGCAGGACACGGGGCTCCTCGAGTCCACTCAGCCGTACTGCTTCTTGGTCTCCGGGAACCGTCTTCCTGCCACGGCCACGGCCCGGGCGGCGGAAGGAGAGGTCGCGTCGGGCGCTGTTCATTATGCGATAGTTTCTGAACCATGTGCGCGGCGAGGATAATGTCAGGAGAGCCATGTCCTTGAGCTGTGTTGCAAGGCCGCTACTGCAATTCGATTGCTTCCTTTTCGGTTATACGAACCGAATAACATCGGTTCCTAAGATTCTGAAGCGGGATGTACTACGCTCACCGTTTCTCCGCGCTTACGCGTAGTTGTGCTAGATCGGCAATGCTAGACTCGAAGCTTTGAATGGTATTGCGTATGGAATTGTTCTTCCAATTGCTTCCAGGCTGGATGGGTTCTTGGCAAAGAGGTGTACCATCCAGCCGATCCCGTGAGGCTGTGAAAAGAGCCTCACGCGTAGCTGATCCGACACTGAACGGTCCTAGTTGCGCGAAATATCGGCCGACGTGCTCGTGGGCTGAGCCATCGATCCTTGAATTTGGAAGTGGGGCCGATATTTAGGTGGCGACGGGATCATCTCGTACTAAATCGAGGTACGGCTTGGAATAGCCGGTGCCCTTCTTTCGGCACCATGCGGCTGGTCTCTCGGTATGGTGCTGATCGATCATTGTCTTGTGTTTGTAGAGTTGCACTCTAAGATTGTGGGGTGGCATACTTAGCCGGCCATGTTTGCTTTCCAGCTACGAGCCAACTGCGGAGGCTGGGCTGGAGGTTCGTCGGGGTGGCATACTTAGTTAGCCACGTACGCTTCAGCTCTGTCAGCGCGTTCCTCTGTCTTCGCAAGGTCCACGATGTTGTGGCCTGGTTTGAGGGTGCCCGGTTGCCACAATCTCGCACATACGTGCACGTGTATCCTTGAGGGATCTCCTTGGGCGCCTCAGCCAAGAACTGGTAGTCACTAGGGTCACCACCGTCTTGTAGACGACGAATGCCGTGTAGCCGGCACTTCTGGTAGTGCTGCCAACGCATATGCAGCGGTGGGCCAGGGACGGGTGGCAACTCGCCTTGTGCGTCCCAGAGAGCTGGTCGACGGCGATACTTTGGTGGCTCATGATCTCCTGGATCACGCGCGAGCGAGGCGCTCCAACATGTTGACCAAGTTTTGAGTGGCGGTGTAGCGAGTGAGCCACCAAGTAGTTGATCTCCTGCGCAGGCCACGGTGCGTTCCTCAGACGGGAGAGGTCTATCCCATCGAGTGCACCTTGCGGTGAGAATCCCTTCCATCGATGCCATGGGAACGGGTTCTGTGAAAGAGCGATGAGGTCGGCTTCGAGGGTGACCTTGATCTCGTCGTATCTCTTCTTGAGCTCGTCGGGCAGCTCCTCGTAGGTGACGCGTGCCGTCCGCCATCTCGGATGTAGATGGCGATGTGGTTGATGTAGACGATTGTCCCATCGTGAGTGTTGTTGCCAAAACCCACGGCGAGCAGCGGTATCAGCACGGTAGAGCAGGAAGAGCCTAGAGCTGCAGGCTGGTGAGACCCCTCCGACGACCGGCCCGCAATGCTCTTGGTCACACGTCGGATGCGAAGTGCAGGCGTGCCACCCTGACCTATACAGGTCGGGAAGGTGATGGGGATGCCTCGCTTAGTTTCCTGCAGGGCATACACGTAAACATTAAATCCAGGCCTCGATCGGCTCTCGGGTTATCCTGTGAATCGGCTCAAAGAGCAGATCCACCCATGATTACATACGAGGTGCACGAATATATGGTGATCTGCTTGATCAAGATAAAGTTAATTAGATCTACGACGATTTAGGGTTTTCACATAATCGGATCATCCTACTCACGATTGGGCCTCGCCTCGCACGGTGATCGTAAGCCGATCCTAAACAAGGCCTAAAAACCAACATGAAGTTGATCCTCAGACATCTGTTTAGGGCTTCGACGCCACCCTACGTGCCATTGGATCCTCCCCCCTTTGTAAGGCCTAACTATTATGAGATATTAAACTAATCCTTGCGGAACAAGAGCAATCGTAACGGATCAGATCTACTAAATAAAGATCAAGCGGGGTGCCGCCCCACTTTGATAGATGTGTTAGGGTTAGCATAGTTCTTCGTATAATATGCTTACGTAGTGCAACCCTTGCATGTCTAGCCGCCCCTGCCTAGATCGCAAGATGCGATCTAGGCAGCATGTCGCTTACCTGATAGAAACCCTCAAGACGAAGGAGTTGGCGATGCGCCGAGATTGGTTTGTTTTGGGTTGAACGTGAGTTGTTGTTTTATTCCATAAACCCTAGATACATATTTATAGTCCAGGGGACTTTCTATTGTGGGAATATCCCACCGTGTGCGATACAAACTCTAAATCTTGATCTAAGATATATTCTACTATAATTAAAGATACACGGGCAAACTAGCCCAAATTCTCCGTGCAAGGCCGCTTCAGAGATCTTCCACGTGTAGTCTCCCAAGCCCATCTCTCTTACGGCCCACCTCTGGATTTGTCCAAAATCTGGTGATAACAAAATGGGACCCGCATGTCATCCTCTATGTACTATAAAACTTCACATTATCACCAGAATTTGACAGAGTCGAGAGGTGGGCCGCGATCAAGATGGACTTGAAGAAGAATATACATGGAAGAATATACGTGAATCGGCCTTATATGCAAGTTTGGGCTAGTTTGCCCGTGTATCTAATATAGTAGGATACGTGTTGATTAGTTAGAGTTTGGCTCGTGCCACGATTGGATATTCCCACGTTAGAAAATCTACGGACTATAAATATATCTAGGAACACCAAATAAACAACAATCACGTTCATCACAGCCAATCTGGCGCATCGCCTCCCTCTCTCGAGGGTTTCTTGATGGCATCATCTTGCCTAGATCGCATCTTGTGATCTAAACGTACAACATTAATTCGTTGTTCATGCGTTGCTCGTGCGAAGCCTTTTTGATGGCGAGGCAACGTAGTTATCTAGATGTGTTAGGGTTAGCATTGTTCTTCGTATCATATCTTGTGCGTCGTGCAACCCTTAGACATCTAGCCGCCATACACCTATCTTAGGTGTAGGGGGCGGCACCCCGCTTGATCATTATTTAGTAGATCCGATCCGTTATGGTTGCTCCTTGTTCTTCAGGATTAGTTTAATATCTGCATAGTTAGGCCTTACAAAGGGTTGAAGGATCCGGTGGCACGTAGGTGTGGTTGCTAGCCTAGACAGGATGTATTCAGAGGATCAACTTCGTGTTGGTTTTAGGCCTTGTCTAGGATTGGTTTACGATCACCGTGCGTGGCCGCGAGGCTCAATCACGAGTAGGATATTCCGATTATGTGGTGAAAGCCCTAAATCGTAGTAGGTCGTTTTAGCTTTATTCTGATCAAGCGGGACCACCATATATTCGTACACCTCGTGCGAATCATGGGTGGATCGGCTCTTTGAGCGATTCACAGGGTAACCTGAGAACCGATCGAGGCTCGTATTTAATGTTTACGTGTATGCCATGCAGGAAACTAGCGAGGCACATCCATCACCTTCGACGAGGTATAGGTCAGGTGGCACGTCCTCTGCACCGGCATCGGACGTGCGTGCCGAATCTTTGCGGCCGTCGCTCGGAAGGGACGGGGGCCGGCGCAATCTGGGAGCCTCCGCTCTCGTGTGCCGTCGCTGCTCGCCGGTGGGTTTTGACCGCAACACATTCGGCACGCCCGGTGGGACCATCTTCGACATCAACCACCTCGCCATCTACGCAGTGGCGGACATCCGATCCACGTACGAGGATTTGGCCAGGGGAGCTCAAGAAGAAGTATGACGAGGTCAAAGCAATCCTCCGAAGCCGACATCGGCTCTTTTCACAGAACCCGCTCACATGGCATCGGTGGAAAGGTTTCTCACTGAAGCGCTCGATGGGTGGACCTCTCCGCCCCGTCGAGAAGAACGCACCAGGTCACTGCGTCCGGAGATTAACTTCATGGTAGCTCACTCGTTGCACCGCCACTGCAGAGGCAGTGAACACTTTGGAGCGTGTCGCTCTTCGGGTGATCGAGGAAATCATGAAGCATCAGTACTCTCCGTCGGGACCAGCTCTCGGGACTTACCAAGGAGAGATGCCTCCAGTCCCGTCCACGCTGCCATTCGCGTTGGCAGCACCAGAAGTGCCGAGCTCACCGGCATCGTCGTCTACAAGATCGGTGGTGACCCTAGTGACTACCAGTTCTTGCATGAGGCGCCTAAGGAGATCCCTCACGGATACACGTGCACATACGTGCCAGGACTAACGCGATAGCCCAGGCACTCACAAACGGCAGCTGTGGGAGGACTTGGAACAACGGGAGGAGCTTCGAGAGCAGATGCGGAAGCGACGTGGCTAGCTAAGTATGCCACTCGACAAACCTCCGAGCTCAGCTCTTGCAGTTGGCTCAGAGCTGGAAAAGCAAGCATGGCTGGCTAAGTATGCCACTCCGGCGAATCTTGAGAGTTAGACTCCTGCACCAGCACCGCGGATCGGATCAGCACGATCTGAGGACGGTTCGGCATGGTGCCGAAAAGGGGCAATCGGCTATTCAAGCCGTACCCCAACGAGTTGATCCCGCTACCACCCAAATATCGGCTCCTGATTTCTCCAAGTTTAATGGATCGATGGTTCCGGCTCCATCGAGCATTTGGCACAGCTAGGAACGGTCTCACCATCGGATCCACTACGCGTGAGGGTTCTTCGCATAGTCCCTCACAGGATTGGCTTTCGGTGGTACACTTCGTTGCCACCAGACTCGATCCGGACTTGGAAGCGATTGGAAGAACAGTTCCACATGCGGTATCACTCAGAAGCGCTTCGAGGCCGGCATTGCCGATCTAGCACAATACGTCAGAAGCGTGGACGTGGCAGAATACGTCCAGCGCTTCGAAACTGTAGGAACCGATGTTATTCGGCTCGTGTGACTGAAAAAGAAGCGGTCGAGTTGGCGGTGGTGGGCCTTGCATCACCAATCAAGGATATGGCTTCCCAAACGGACTACCCTTCAGCGGCACATGGTTGAGCGCGTTATATGAACAGACACCCAGGACTTGTACCGGGACAAATTCAAGCGTGCGGTAGTCCTGGTTGAAATAGAAGAAGATGAAGGGTCTGCGGGAGATCAAGAGGTAGGTGGCTGAATGGACTCGGGGGGCAACCCCATATCCTGCAAATGGGTTAAGCCACCGGTCCGCCCAGAGGGTTTGATTTTGACGTAACTAAAACTGAGCAAATTTTTGACCTCTTACTCAAGGAGAAGCAGTTAAAGGAAGGCCTCAAAAACCCACGGTACAAGGGCTGAACGGAAAGCCATACGCAAATGGCATAACTCGTTCTCCCATACCTGCAGCTGCGGGTGTGGCGTCGGCGGATCCAAATGGCGAAAGAACAAGGACGTCTAATTTTCAACCGGTACGCCATGAAAGTCGCCACGCACCCCTTCCCGCCGTTAACATGGTGGAGTACACTTACAGGGTGCCAGCCAGGATTCTCGTTCAGCATCAACATGGTAGGACCTGGACACCACTCTGGTAGGGACGAGACGAGGGCAGCTGCTCTGTAGTAGGACTGAAGGAAGCTTCCACGCGATCGGCTCCGTCACGATGGCAGCGCTACATCACGGAGGGAGAAGTGAAGAATGTAAGATATCAGCGGCCTCTCTCCGATCACCTCCTCAACAAATATGTGAGTCCATATGACCAACGCCGACGACCCAATGATGATGATGAAAGAGATCGTCACGGCTAGGGGCGCTTGAGACATCGTCGGCATGATGGCGATGAGGAGGAGTGAGCGCCGTGCCAAGGAAAAGTCAAGGAGCAAGGCAGCGAGGATAGACACTTGGGACTGCACTTCTTCGGTTGTTGCTGGGATTCGAGGAATGAGCCGATTGCCTACAATCGGCAGGCGCAGAATGAGACGAGAAGAAGGGATGCGCGTAACGTGTCCGTGTTCCAACGTCTGAAGCCTCTCCCGCCTCGGAACAAGCACGCCGAGTCCCCTCGGGTGGAAGATCTCGAGGACTTGGAAGACGATGATGAAGAAAGAGGAGCCGGGAGGCCAAGGTGGTGCGCTGATGGACTCAGCCATTCCCAAAAGCGTAGGGTTCAGCGGCTGCGTGGCTTGGAGGAAGCGGAAGGTTATACACTGCACACGCTAAGGAAGGCGCGGCCTGATCTGGCCGTGAAAATTCAACGAACCCTGGATGAAGAGGGTCGACCACAAAAAATGGAGTGGCGCCCCAAGCAAGGAAAGATGATGAAACATCGGCTGGCACGAATATGGTGTTCATCCTTAAATGGAGTTTGGTGCTCCAGTTAGACGAAGCACTGTGGCACAACTTGGCGCGGCCCGGACCGGTTATCTTTGAGAAGCCATGAGAAAGAAGCTAGGCATCTGAAGGCCCTGTGCTTGCGAGGTTATATCGATGGGAGACATGTCAACAAGATGTGGTGGACACCGGAGCGGCAATCAACATTATGCCATACTCCATGCTCGTCGGTTTGGGACGCTCTAGCTCGGATCTGATCAAGACCAACATGACATTGAGCGTTTCAATGGCCAAGCGTCGACGCACAAGGTGTTAGAACGTGGATACGTAGCGTAGGAGAAACCATCCTACGACGTTCTTTATTGTCGATAGAGCACCTATGCTGTCCTGCTCGGAAGAGATTGGATCCACACCAACTGTTGCATTCCATCGACGATGCACCAATGCGTAATATAGTGGGATGGAGATGAGGTAGAGGTCGTCCCAGGAGATGACTCGGCCGAAGTTTCAACGAGTGGCATGAACGCGAGAAACGAGGCCAGAGCCATCTCGGGCATCAATTTGGATTGCGAGCGCATCAGCGTGACGAAGGATGGGGTTAGGCTGGTCTTATCCACCGGCCTGACCGTGTAGCAAGAACAAAACCTATGGACAAATGTGGCGAGGCCGATCCTTGGGATCGGCCCCAAAGATCTATGGAGGGACATTGCAAAACCTTCATTGAGCGCCGATCAACATGGAGGCGGTTCCACAATGGCCAAACTAGCCTCACCATACGTTGCTGTGTTCAACGTCGATCTAATGGGCAGCGGTTTCACGTCGGCTGGTGAGAGTCAACATTAGTCTAACGGAGCCGACGTTCAAATACGAGTGCCTTGGCTAACTACGAACCGATATCTACGGTTACACGATTCGAAACAGAAACTAATCAGAGGACATGTCGGTGCATGTGCGGTGAAATATTGGGGCGATAGAAAAATCGACGATAAAAAAAATTTCATGATATATAGCCGGTGCACGAACATCGACTTTAGAGCTAAGAAACAAAGCCGATGCACAGCCATCGACTCTAGTACAAATTACACAGGATCTACCTGCTGCGTGTTCAAGACACGGATTTTCACCGAGTCCAGTTCATCTGTGAGGCCTTCTGCTTCCGTGAGGGGGGTGAACAATGAGAGCTTCCTCAGCCGCAATGAGCCGATGTTGGTGCCCGAATTTTCTCTTCGAGGACTTCCAACCCTTTGCGCCAGTTCAGCAGTACTGTCAGAAGCGTCAGTTTTGGCACGCAAGGCAGCCTTTTGCTCATTAAGCCGTTCGTGTTCCATCTACAATATCGGCTTTCAACGGAGGAAGAGGCGATCGGTGGAGGCAAGTTTGGTTGGCTCGGCACGGTGGCTGTCTCAGAATTACCTGAGTTCAAAGCCCTTTGTTGATCTGTGCATCCTCACCGCTATTCTCGCCTTGACTGAGGCTCGGGGGGCAGTTGGCCTGGTAGATGCTCTGTTTTAAAAGCCGATTGGGGTGTCATCGGCTGATCCTTCGTCGCAACCTTCTTTAAAAAATGGTGAATTCTTGCAGAAGAGGATCATTGGACCTGGTGGGAGGAATTTAAGGGCTCTCTTGAAGACTCCACATTATCCACAGGATCTCAAAGTCATCAGTTGGAGAATTGAAGGATGGATTGTAAAGGACCGATGCGTTGCTATCGGCTCATTAAGCATTGGCTAAGGGGACAAATCGGCAAAATCAGTATGAGGGGGCTAAATTAGCTCAAGGGAAATCGGCAAAATCAAATTGGGGAAGTTCTTCATTGATAAGCAGGATTTCTTACATGAAGAACTGATTGCTCTCAAAAGGAAGTACTAGGGGATACATTGCCCCGTCTACCCACTGATCCTATGCTAAGGGTCCTATCTGGGCCGTCGCTGCCCTCGTCGTCGCCGTCGTCGCGGTGTCGGCGCCTCCCCGGCGGGCTCGTCGTGTTGCTCCAGCGGCCGCCGGCCGGGCCCTCGTTGTCCTCATCCTCCTCGTCGCGTCGTCATCGTGTCGTCGTGAGGTTCCCCGGCCAGGGGAAGCATTTGGCCGGCGGCTCGTCGGAGGAGGTGTCGTCCTCTCCTCCTCCTTCTCCTCCTCCTCCTCCTCCTCGGGGAGGTGAAGTCGTCGCAGGAGAAGCGATCGTCATCGCTCTCCTCCTCCGTTTCCGCGTCGGCGAGGAGGTCGCTCTCCCCGTCGGTCGAGGACTTGTCATCCTCGGACCAAACGGAGAAATCGTGATTGGATTCCTCCCCGGCTTCGATGGCGCGGCGGATGTTGGCCGCATGGGCCTCCTCCGGGTTCAACTCCAGCGTCGGCTCGCGGGAGGAGGAGGATTGGGTGGAAAGACCCGATGAGGCAGAGGAGGAAGAAGACATGGTGGCGCAGGAGGGCTTTTGGGAGTGCTAATGCGAAGGGGATGAAGAAGCGAACTGTTTGGAGCGGTTAAATAAAAGGGGATATAGTGGAAATTCAATGCCATAGCAGTTTCCGAGGAAGTGGTGCCCAACGAAGAAAAAATTGCCAGGACACGCGGAAGTGGAAGAGGCAAAGCATCATGATGAAGGATACTGCGACGGTTCTGCCACGACATGACCCGACGAAGAAAGAACGGAGTGATTTTGGAATTATCAATTCCAAAATCAGGGGGGCATGTGTTATCACCAGAATTTGACCGAGTCAGAGGTGGGCCGCGATCAAGATGGGCTTGAAGAATATACATGGAAGAATATACGTGAATCGGCCTTATATGCAAAAGTTTGGGCTAGTTTGCCGTGTATCCGTAATATAGTAGGATACGTGTTGATTAGTTAGAGTTTGGCTCGTGCATGGTTGGGATTATTCCCACGTTAGAAAGTCTATGGACTATAAATATGTATCTAGGGTTTATGAAATAAACAACAATCACGTTCATCACAAACCAATCTAGGCGCATCGCCAACTCCCTTGTCTCGAGGGTTTCTTCCGGGTAAGCATCATGCTGCCTAGATCGCATCTTGCGATCTAGAGGCGATCTAATTTATTCGTTGTTCATGCGTTGCTCATACTGTTAAAGCCTTTTGATGGCGGGCAACGTAGTTATCTTAGATGTGTTAGGGTTAGCATTGTTCTTAGTATCATATGCTGTCGTCGTGCAACCTTAGACATCTAGCAGCCCTTACACTATCTTAGGTGTAGGGGCGGCCCGCTTGATCATTATTTAGTAGATCCGATCCGTTATGGTTGCTCCTTGTTCTTCAGGGATTAGTTTAATATCTGCATAGTTAGGCCTTACAAAGGGTTGAAGGATCCAGTGGCACGTAGGGTGTAGTTTGCTAGCCCTAGGCAGGATGTTCGAGGATCAACTTCGTGTTGGTTTTTAGGCCTTGTCTAGGATTGGTTACGATCACCGTGTGTAGTGCGAGGCTCAATCACGAGTAGGATGTTCGGATTATGTGGTGAAAACCCTAAATCGTAGTAGGTCATTTTAGCTTTATTCGATCAAACAGGACCACCATATATTCGTATACACCTCGTGCGAATCATGGGTGGATCAGCTCTTTGAGCGATTCACGGGACAACTTTGAGAGCCGATCGAGGCTCGTATTTAATGTTTACGTGTATGCCATGCGGAAACTAAGCGAGGCACATCCATCACCTTCACGACCAGTATAGGTCAGGTGTACTTGCACCAGCATCGGGCGCGCGTGCCGAATCTTTGCGGGCCGTCGCTCGGAGGACCAGGGCCAGCCGCAGTCCTGGGGCCTCCGGCTCTCTTGTGTTGCCGTCGCTGCTCGCCGGTGGGTTTCGACCGCAACACTTTCTTTCTTGAATTATTTTTGGCTCCTCATATTTGGTCACTTGCCTTTTCTTTCGATCCCGTGCAGCCTCTCAAACGGTGATACAGCTGCTGCTAAATGGGACTCGCATGTCATCCTCTATGTACTATAAAACTTTTTTCTTGAATTATTTTTGGCTCCTCATATTGGTCACTTGCCTTTTCCTTTCGATCTCATGCTACGTTTGAAACGTTGAGGAACCTCTTGGTCATGGGACCCGCATGTCATCCTCTATGTACTATAAAAGTTCATTTTCTTGGTTTTTTTTCACCCTCTGATTTTTGGCTATTTCCTTTTTCTTTTGATCCTGCCGCCTTTGAAACGTTGAGGACTCTGCTGGCTCATGGGTCCCACTGTCAGCCTCTATGTACAATCAAGTTTCTTTTCTTGAATTATTTTTGGATCCGATATTTGGTCACTTGCCTTTTTCTTTCGATCTCATGCCACGTTTGGCACGTTGCTGCTCATGGGACCCGCATGTCATCCTCTATGTACAATCAACTTTCTTTTTCTTTTGATCTCAAGCCGCATTTGAAACGTTGAGACCGCTGCTTCTAAAATGGGACCCGCATGTCATCCTCTATGTCAATAAAGTTTCTTTTCTTGGATTATCTTTGGCTCTGATATTTTGTCACTTGCCTTTTTCTTTCGATCTCATGCCGCCTTTGAAACGTTGAGTAAGCTGCTGGCTCATGGGTCACATGTCATCCTCTCCAGACAATAAAAGTTTTCTTTCTTGGAGTTATTTTGACCCTGATTTTTGGCTATTTCCTTTCTTTTGATCCCTGCAGCCTTTGAAACGTTGAGGACTATGCTGGCTCATAGGTCCCACATGTCACCTCTATGTACAATCAAGTTTCTTTTCTTGAATTATTTTTGGATCTGATATTTGGTCACTTGCCTTTTTCTTTCGATCTCATGCCACGTTTGAAATATTGAGGCTCATGGGACCGCATGTCATCCTCTATGTACAATCAACTTTCTTTTTCTTTTGATCTCAAGCCGCATTTGAAACGTTGAGACCCTATGTCTAAATGGGACCATGTCCTCCTCTATGTACAATAAAGTTTCTTTTCTTGGATTATCTTTGGCTCCGATATTTTGTCACTTGCCTTTTTCTTTCGATCTCATGCCGCCTTTGAAACGTTGAGTAAGCTGTGGCTCATGGGTCCCGCATGTCATCCTCTACGAACAATAAAAGTTTTCTTTCTTGGAGTTATTTTTGACCCTAATTTCTGGCTATTTGCCTTTTTCTTTTGATCTCCTGCCCCCTCTGAAACGATGAGGACGCTGTTGGCAGGTCGGTCCCACATGTCATCCTCTATGAACAATAAAAGTTTCCTTTGATGGATTTATTTGAACCCCTAATTAATTTGGATATTTCCCCTGCCGCCTTGAATCGTTGAGGATCTGCTGCCTCATGGGTCCCGCATGTCATCCTCTCAGAACGGTAAATGTTTATTTTCTTGGATTTTGTTGACCAAACGATTTTTGGCTTATTTTTTCTTTCGATCACTGCAGCCTTTAAAACGTTGAGGACGCTGCTGGCTCACGGGTCCCATGTCAACCTCTGCATGAACAATAAGCGGCAGGAATCTGCTGCCTCATGGGTCCCACATGTCATCCTCTCGGAAACGAAAATGTTTCTTTTCTTGGATTTTTACCAACAGATTTTTGGCTTATTTTTCTTTCCATCCCCTGCCGCCTTTAAACGTTGGCCAGCTCTTTGGCTCATGGTCCCCGTCCCGACCTCCTCCTACAAGAAACATGTGATATCTTGATTGCTTTGCAGACAATAAGCATTGTATTTCGCTCCGAGCTATTGCAAACGGATAAATTAAATCTTTATTTTTACATAAACAAACTTATATGTTGAATCTCCTTGTTTTGTGTTTTTGCGAAGCATAGGACTTTCCTCTTTTTTTAGAAAAATCCGAACTTTCCTGTTTTGGAGTGGGCTAAAATTGTGCGAGAGTCAAAAGGCCCGACGAGGATAGTTCGAAGGCCCAGATGTCCAGATGCGGCCCAATTGAAATCTTTCTTTTCTTGGATTTTTTACTGATTTATGGCTACTTCATTTTTCTTTTGGTCTGTGCCACCTGAAAACGTTGAGATGGCCTGTTGCAAAATGGGACCCGCATGTCATCCTCTATGTACAATAAAATTCTTTTCTTCGATTATTTTGGCTCTGATATTTGGTCACTTTCCTTTTTCAATCTCATACCGCTTTGAAAACGTTGAGGAAAGCTGCTGCTCATGGGTCCCGCATGCCATCCTCCTTGAACAATAAAAGTTTCCTTTGTTGGATTTATTTTTACCCCTAATTTATGGCTATTTGCCTTTTCTCTTTTGATCCCACTTCCCCCTGAAATGGCGCATGGCGGTCGGTCCCACATGTCATCCTCTATGAACAATAAAGGTTTCCTTTGATAGATTTATTTTGACTCTAATTAATTTCTGGCTATTTCCTTTTTTTATTTTGATCCCCTGCCGCCTTGGAATAGTTGAGGATCTTGCTGCCTCAAGGTCCCGCATGTCATCCTCTCGAGAAAAGGTAAATGTTTCATTTCTTGGATTTTGTTTACAACTGATTTTGGCTTATTTTTTTGTTTCGATCTCCTGCCGCCTTTAAACGTTGACGACGCTGCTGCCTCATGGGTCCCCAATGTCAGCCTCATATACTGCAAATCCTCTTTCTGCAAAGGTTGTATTTCTAGCTAGATAGCTAAGGTGGATTCGAATGTGCCGTGGTTCAGGCAGCTCAGGTAAGCCTTCTTGCATGATTAATGGAACTAGTGTATAACAAGGTCAAGACATGTGGCTCGGTGTAATGAATCTATTTGAATCATGTTGTGGATTCAATCCGATAGTTCTCTAACAGGTCAGCCAAAATAGAAATTAAGTTTTTTTTTTAGGAAATGCAAATTAAGATGAACACAAACATTAGTTATCATAATAGGTGATCATACATACATACTTGCTAAGAGCAAAAGCTTGCCAGAGTTTTACCACCCATACAATTAATTAGCAGTTCAAATAAGATAACCTTATATAAGTATAACTAGAAATGCATTTGCTAAGGGCTCATGGGACAACAGAACTAGACAACCGCAAACTTTATGACCAGCATGTCACAGCGGCATCGAAAGATCTTGACCTTCAACTTTGATCCAATGTGAAGTTTGGCACCGTCAATGAACTTTTCCACACAGGAGTAACAACCAGCGGCCATCTGTGGGGTGACGGAGTGCCGTCCCTCCACGGTGAGACCTTCACTCTCCATCACGAGGGAAATCCCCCTCGGCCAGCATTGAGATCCTTGGAGATACTTTTAGGCAATTTCTGATTCAAAGCAAGAGATACCACCAAAATTAGTCAATGGCACCAATGCAGTGATTGAACCATGTGAGACTTTGAGTGAGAAGACATCAAGATAAGAGCAGTTATGTTGTCATATACTCACGAACATAGCCTTCAGGATGCGTCCTGGTCACCACACGGGTGGCCACAGCAATGTTGAGACCTCGGTGATCGGCCGGGTAGGTGCGAGGCACAGGCTGTACACGAGCTGGGTGCGATGCGGGAGACTGCTGGAAAAGTGCAATAAGCGGTGCCTCTAGAGGAACCGGTCAGCGGGGAGGCTGTTGGGCAAGTGCGATGCGGTGCAGCTAGAGGGAACAGTGCGATGCAGGAGCTGCTGGGTAGATACGATAGCAGTGATACGGGGCGGTCTTGATGCGGAGAAGTGGGAAGCGGTGCGGTGGTGGTGTGGGTGCCCTTTGTGACATCAGCTCTGTTCCATCAGGGGATCTGCAACAGATCATGTTAAACCCAGCAAGCTAGAACGGAGAATGGTTTAGAACAAGCTGCTCGGAATGCGGTAATCAAAGGATATGAGTACAAAAAGTTACATAATATATATTTGAAGTGTCTCCAACTACGTAGCGTTACGTATTCTGCCCATTTGAGTTTCGATCCTCGGCTCGTCGCCCTTCTTGAGACAGTAGTCAAAAACAAACTTTCTCCAATCATGTCCATACAAATATGTGATGGCTGCGTCTTGTAGACATACACCTCATAGACCGTGTAGGTGTTCATCAATTTGCCATTGCCATGCATAGTGAAAGACCCTTCATGCGGACACATCTAGTTAATCATTGGACGAAGTTCACAAACGTCTGCAAGTGAAAATTGATACTAATGTAAGAAGAAGGAAGACTAAAAACAAGACTTTACTATATGCCAATTCATGCTAAACCCCTGAGAATACATACAACTCTGTGAAGGGGTTATTAGAAAGGTAGATAGAGCCATAGGAGGTGTTATATGCGGGGTATGTACATGGGCCCGCCATATCCCGCGAGCTCGGCATCGGGATGGTGAAGGAAACATGGGAGGTGCTACTGGTGCGTAGCGAATGTAAGTGGAAGAATTAGGTTGTCTAAAGTGCATAGTTGAGCAATGCAAATGTTGACAAGCGAGTGCATAACACTATGTTACAAACTGACAGTCAAAATTTAGTGTATGATGAATATAAGCATACTAATTTGGCGTTTCAATTCCAAAAGCATTAGACAGAGCCGGTGATAATATCGGACATAAATCATGGCATGTAAATGTGGCTTAAGAAAAATATACCGAACCCTTGGATGGTTACCCGGCTGGTCCTTGGACTTGAGCTTATATAAGCATCGGAAAGTGGGGCTGACATAACTTGGTGGCACCTCTGCGGATGCCTCATCAGCAGCAGTTGCAATCCTTTTGACCAATGAAGGCTTGGTTTCAGTCCGCATATGAAAATTGAAGAGCAACAGATCAGCGGTGATATATAAATGAATCTATGAGACCATATAGTGTTGGATGTAAGTGGAAGAATAGGGTTGTGTGTGTTTTTGAACTATTGGTAAGCATTAGACAAAGCAAACAATAAGCAGACAAATCAAATCATGTATGAGGATTAAGAAAATATACCTTCTTAAAGGATACCACCAGTGGCCTTGTGCTTGAGGAGGTTTCAGAAGATGGTAAGCGGCACCATCGTCTTCACAGCAGCCTCATCGGGATCATTTTTTCCATTTGAGTAGAGACAGAAGCTATGCATATGAATAGCAACAGAACTCATCATTGATATTTAATAAATCTATGAGATACTGATGCAAATAGTGCGGGATGTAAGTGGAAGAATAGGGTTGTGCATAGACAACGGTTTGACAACAATGCAAATGATTACAAAAGAAGCCAACGGAACTCAGGTTATATACTGGATGAGACAGATGAAAAGTGAAAAATTAGTGCATGATGATTGTAAGCAAACGCGGTGTTTCTGTTTTGGTAAGCATTAGGCAAAGCCAACGGATAAATTAAGATAATAATAAAATCATGTATGTGGATTAAGAAAATATACGATTCATTAAAAGGTCACCACCACCGGCCCATGGCCTCGTGCTTGTAGAGGTTTTCGGATGATGGTGCCGGCACCATCGTCCTCACAGCAGCCTCATTTTGCATCCACTTGAGTACATGCGCAGCAGTTTCAGCCTGCATAAGAATGGGAACAGATCTCAGCAGTGATATTGAATGACTCTGACAGACCGATGCATATAGTGTTGGATGTAAGTGGAAGGATGTGCTTGTGTATGGACAACCGTTCACAACAATGCAGGGTGTGTTCGGTTTTGAAACAGCATGGAATGGAATGGAATGGTTCCATTTAGAGGAATGGAATGGTTACATTTTGTTCGGTTGGGAAAATGGAGAGCAGAACAATCGAGGTTAAACTAATCATTTGTCTCAAAATTGTATTAGCAATTGTAAATGACATTTTAATCTCAAAGTCATAATTAACAGCGCCTAATGGTGCTCTTTTAATCTAAAAATCGTAATTAACATCGTTTTTTGTTGGGTTAGGGGCTGGAGTAGATGAACATTATGATGATTGTAAGCAAACGAATTTGGTGTTTCTAAACTTTTGGCTTCGAGATCTTATGGGCTCAACTCTATCCTACCCCAACTTGTTTGGGAATGAAAGGCTTGGTTGTTGTTGTTGTTGTAAACTTTTGGCAAGCATTAGAAAAAAATGACAATAAACAGACAAAAATCAAGGCATGTTTTGTGGATTAAGAAAATATACCATATTCCTTAAAAGATCACCACCCAGCGCGTATTTTGTGCTTGTAGGGACTAGAAGATGAGGCGGCATCAACATCTTCAGCACGATCAGCGCAGTTTGATCTTCCTTGAGTAAATGCCCTAAAGTTTGATCTGCACCATGAATAGCAAAACAAAAGGCGGACCTCAGGTGATATTGAATTATGTATGAGATGGTGATGCATATAGTGGATCTCTCTAGCCTTTTGCACGATGAACACTAGCTATTGCCAAAATGGTTGACTCAGGCCCTACATCATCCCAAAGCTTAAGGCTTATTTATTTTGAGAAATCAAAACAAGAAAGTTTGACCAAAATTTTAGAACATTCTATCAACAAATATAATATTGTGTAGATCTCGGTAGGAAAATATATTTCACAACCTATTTAATGATATTAATTTTGTATTTTGCATGTTAATGATTTTTGGTAAAAGCTTAGTCAAACATGGTATAGTTTGACTTTCTAAAATAATATAAGCCCTAAGCTTTGGGATGGAGGTAGTAGTATCTAGAGCTAAAACACATCTAGATACATCCGATCTAGAGATAGTGGAGTCAATTAATTTGGATCGAGGGAGTACAGATTCAGACTACATGGTAAGTTGGTTAAAAAAAATTACCCATGGTCTGCCCATTTCGTGGTGGCATTTCGCTTCTTGTGCTGCAGATCTGGCCATGCTCCTGCGGCGAGGTGAGGCGCTATCGTTCCCCATAGCCTCCACGGAACACAGGTACCAACTTTGATACTGAATATAGAGCATGGTGTCACGGAGGCTTTACGCACAAACAGGTGAAGACATGTGCTACTTTAAGCATTTTCCAGAACATGGATTGAGACAAAAGAAAGAGTGGATAAGCAAGCGGAGTACCTGCTGCGGTGGGGACGCAGCTCAGGCTCAATCAACGCCCACATGCGTGGTGGCCTTACGCTCCATTGCCCCCCCACCACCACCACCGATCGAGGTCTTCCCTTTCTGTCAAGCTGACAAAAGATACATTGAGGATCAGCAGAGACTACAAGGGTGCAAATATCGACAAATAAAGGAAGAACACCCCAATCCAAGCAAAGCCCCCGCTCCCACCCCATCCCCATCAATCACTCCCAGGGTGACCAGGAAGACACCCCTTCGCCCAGAATAGGAAATAGATGCGCAAGATATCGAGGTGAGGAAAAAGGAACCGATATCGAGAAAGGATAGAACATTACTAGTAGAGTACTACCTAATCCGCTTGGTCTAGATGCGGCTTGCCCCTCCAAGCTGGATGCCTGACGGTGGAGGCGAAGGAGGGGATCGAGCTAGCGGCTTGCATCCGTCGGGTGTCGGCACTCGATCGGGAGAGACAAGGGGCTACATAAGGAGGGTAACATATTTATTACAGGTGAACTATTGATGTGACTAGTCATTACATGTCTCAGCAGCTGGGGCCCATAGTGGCACCCCAAATTCATTGAACCTCCCCGGCGGGACACATTGGCACGTCAAGAAACCCCCGAATTGGCGGAAATGAAACATTCACGAAAATTCGAAATTCAAGCACTGCTGCCACGCGCCAAGCATGCGGGCTGTTCCTTCCTCTTC
Source organism: Lolium multiflorum (assembly GCA_030979885.1). Lineage (NCBI taxonomy): Eukaryota > Viridiplantae > Streptophyta > Magnoliopsida > Poales > Poaceae > Lolium > Lolium multiflorum. The sequence goes on from JAUUTY010001268.1 coordinate 56,575, forward strand.
CTCGGTTCCTCCTCCCCTATCCGAAAAAACCCCAAATCCCAAGCTCAAACAACAACAAAAAACCCCAAATCCCGGCCGCCATGCATGTCCTCGTTAACCCGTTGGAGATCGTTCCGGGACGAGCGGACCCGTATGTGGGAAATGGGTCGTTCTGTCCTCCCCTGGGACTCCCGTCTGAGGGGGCGAGCTTGCCCCGTGCAGAAGTTCCGAGGAAAGTGCTCATGGAAACGGTGCAAGCTCACCGGCGTGGTATCCCGAGAGGAACTGGTCACCACCTGGTTCAAGCCAAGTCTGGTCAAAGCTTGGTCGATGGCTTGCCGCGAGAGGCTTGGAGTCCGGAGTCAATAAACTAGCTGCTCGAGGACTTGGGCGGTTTACACGCATATTAGCTGACTCAAGTTTGTTAGTCTAGTTAACAAATGCATCTAGATACATCCATATCTAGACAAAATTGAGTCAATTAATATAAATCAGAGGGGAGTCCTGAAAGTGTTTCATGCTACCAATTAATGCGCTGGCAGGACTGGCTGTAGAAGTAATTGTGTTACTACTCATACGATGAACTGATTGTGTGGGTGTCAAATTTTACAACGCGATCATCCACTTGAATGCTTAATTATAGTTCTACGCCAAAGGCGTACAAATCATAACAAGATAGACTACTAGCACCAGAACATAAGAGTACGAATCATAAAGTAGCTCAACATTTTGCATCAGGGCTGGGTGGTCTGAGACTACCGGGACGCCCTGATGATCTCCGGGCGTGCATCACTTCCAACGCAAGCGTGTACTCAGTCCATGGCTCGTAGGCGCCCAGGCTGGATCCCGTCATCGAGAAGGCGAGACTCCGGTACCATCTGCAGAGCGTGCATCAGGGCCGGGTGGCATCTTAAGTGGTGGTGCGCCCTGATCGATCGCGGTGGGGCGTGCATCCACTTCAACGCAAAGTTGTGTACTCGGTCCACGGCATCCTTCTGTAGGCTGGATAATCTCAAGTGCAGGACCTTCGTCTATGAAAGGCTCGTCATCAGTACCATCCACAGGTGCATCAAACTGAGATTCATCTTCAAATCTCCCATCAAACTGAGAGACCTCTTCAACTCTATGCTTCTGCAATTAGTACACCAACAGATTAGACAAACATCTAAGGGATGCAACCTGAACAAATGTCGTTTTACATATTTACCTTCTCATCTGGCACAGCACATGTCCCAGAGCTGAAACCCGTTTCCTGAAGCAGCGCTTTTTCTCTCCTTCCCGTCCATCCATCTGCAACAAGTTAAATTTGAGTACAGAACCTTGCACAACAATGCAAACTATTGATCGAAACAGCGGCAGCATCAATATAAATAATTAACTACATATGCCGGCACACATACAGTGTGAGCAAGATCTGCTTCTCCTGCTAAAGGATCATTATATGGTTCACCATGATAAACCCACCTAACATATGTGCGGTCCATCCCAAAAATGTGTAAATGATCTTCCATTACATGGTGAGGCCTCTTCTCACCATTCATACATGTGCAGCGCGGGCAATACACGTCCAAGTTGTGACCTTCATGAGCTCTAATAAACCCCATAAAGGGTTGAACACCATTTATATATGAAGGGGAACATAAGTGTCCATGCCGTATCCAAGTTCTGTCCATTGTTTAATTATGAGATACAATGGTTGGTGATTAATTTTTAAGGCGTAGTAGGAAATGTATATCCATCAAATTAGAAAACTATACTACATGATTATACATTTCAGCAATCTGATAAATTACAAACAAAATGCCCATCGACATTTTAGCAAACGGATCGGTACAAAATTCTGCCATGGCATTTCAGCAAATTAACGGATCGAGTGCGGAACCGACTCTATATGCCCACGCAAATGAACAAATTGATCGGAGACAAATCGAGCGGAAAACTATAAAGTGCCAATTAGTTCGAGCATACGGACGATTTTTTTTAGCAGCATCAAGAAAATATAAATCGTTAGGCCGTCTTGCCCGATGCATGATTGAGCTAGAGATAGCAGCCCTACCGTGGATCAACTTGACCGCCGGTGCATCTCGAGAAGAACGACGGGGAGGAAGTTTCTTCTTTGCACGGACGAGACGGGGAGGGGAAGCTCGCACGGACGGAGATAAGTTGTGTAGGGGTGGGTGGGGGGTCATGCGCCCGGGCATTAAGGTAGGTAGGTGGTGTTTAATGGGTTGCGTGTGTAATTTGCGTGCACAAGGTTGAGGAATGGGCGGTTCCCTTTCCGCGCGCACAATTCAAACTATCCAGCCCATGTAGTTTAAATTCGCCCTATTTTCGTTAAATCGACAAAGTCATGTGAGTGGGTGGAAATTAGCAAAGTTGCTTGAAAAATAGTAAAACTATGGTATTGTCCTTTAAATATGCTCTACTTCGTGTGAAAATTGGGGTGTGGAGGCATGTTGAGCTGTTTTATTTGTACTTTCTTCATTGAAACTCCCATTTATGCACTTTGGATGGAAAGAAATCATTTGTACATAAATTTTGACAACGCCATTTGCAAACATTAATTGTTTTACATGCCAAGATGCACCCATCCACCAAATATGGGGCAAATTTTTATCACAATCTAGATATATATGTATAATTAGTGAGGGACCCCTTGATTTTGTGCAATTTCCACTAATTAGCTAGAGAGAAGGGGTCAATTAATTAGGCCATGCATGTTAGGGGCTATGTGTTTTAGATTAGGTTTGTGTGGATTCAAATACAACTTCTTTATTTGTGTGCTATGATTAATCAAAACTAGATCGAACGATGAGCACACACATTATTAGAGAGGCACCCGCCTTTGCGCCGCACAAAGTGCGGAGTTAGGTTTAGGGTTTAGTGTTTGGGGTTTAGGGTTTAGGGTGTAGTGTTTAGGGTTTAGAGTCTAGTGAGGTTTAGGGTTTAGTGTTTTAGGGTGTTTAGGGTGTATGTTTAGGGTATAATTCGGGATTAGGGATATTGGGGTTTAGGGTTTAAGGTTTAGGGATCATCGATCGAGTGCACACACACATTGATTAGGCACCGCGCCTTTGCGCATAAAGGGCATGTGTATTATGTGTGTTTTTTTGACACCAACGATATATAGATCGAGAGAGATTAAAAAATATATATATCCCCAAGAATATGTTCAGATATATATTGAAATATATGCACGAATGATATGTGCAAGGTATGACATGCGCGCATGCACACACTAATTGTATATATATTATGAGGCAACTTAATCAAATGTGTTTTCATATATTCGAGAGAACTTGTCAAAATTCAAGTTAATTAATTTATCAGCACTAATTAGTTGGTCGCCTGCTTGATGCGCAATGAAGTGTCGTTGGCCTATATATATGTAGGGTTTATTAGGGTTTAGGGTTTAGGGTTATCTAGCTAGGGTTTTAGGGTTAGGGTTAGAGTTAATTAGGGTTTAGGGTTTAGGGTTTAGGGTTTGAGGTTTAGTTTTAGGGTTTAGGGTTTAGGGTGTAGTGTTTAGGGTTTAGGTCTAGGGTTTAGGGTTTAGTGTTTAGGGTGTTTAGAGGTGTACATTTTAAGGTATAATTAGGGATTGGGGATTAGGGTTTAGGGTTTAAGGTTTAGGGATCATCGATCAGTGCGCACACACATTATAGAAATTTCAGCGCCTTTGCGCATAAATTAGAGTACATGCGTATATAAGTGTGTTTTTTGGCCTATGATATATAGATCGAGAGAGATTGAAATATATATATCCCCAAGAATATGTTGAGATATATATTGAAATATATACACGAATGATGGTGCAAGGTATGACATGCGCGCCCATGCACACTAATTGTATATATATATATTATGAGGCAACTAATTAAGTCAAATGTGTTTTCATTCGAGAGAACTTGTCAAAATTCAAGTTAATTAATTTATCAGCGCTAACTAATTAGTTGGTCGCCTGCTTGATGCGCAATGAAGTGTCGTTGGCCTATATATATGTAGGGTTTAATTAGGGTTTAGGGTTTAGGGTTATCTAGCTATGGTTTTAGGGTGTACGTTAGGGTTAGGGTTAATTAGGGTTTAGGGTCTAGGGTTTAGGGTTTAGGGTTTGGGGTTTAGAGTTTAGGGTTTAGGGTCTAGGGTTAGGGTTTTGGGTTTAGTGTTTAGTGTTTAGGGTTTAGGGTTTAGGGTGTAGTGTTTAGGGTTTAGGGTCTAGGGTTTAGGGTTTAGTGTGTTTAGGGTGTTTAGGGTGTACGTTTAGGGTATAATTAGGGCTTAAGGATTAGGGTTTTAGGGTTTAAGGTTTGGGATCATCGATCGAGTGCACACACATTATTAAGAGGCACCGCGTAACTTTAACGCATAAATTAGTACGTATATAAATTGTGTTTTTTGGCCTAACGATATATAGATCGAGAGAGATTGAAATGTATATATATCCCTAAAGAATATGTTTAGATATATATTGAAATATATGCACGAATGATATGTACAAGGTATGACATACGCGCATGCACACTAATTGTATATATATATTATAAGGCAACTTGATAGTCAAATGTGTTTTCATTCGAGAGAGAACTTTTAAAAATTCAAGTTAATTAATTTATCGAGATAATTGTTGGTCGTCTACTTGATGCGCAATGAAGTGTCGTTGGCCTATATATGTAGGGTATAATTAGGGTTTAGGGTTTAGGGTTATCTCTAGCTAGGGTTTTACGGTTAGGGTTAGGGTTAATTAGGATTTAGGGTTTAGGGTTTAGGGTTTAGGGTTTAGTTTTGGGTTTACGGTCTAGCGGGTTTAGGGTTTAGGGTGTATAGTGTTTAGGGTTTAGGGTTTAGGGTGTAGTGTTTAGGGTGTAGGGTTTAGGGTTTAGTGTTTAGGGTGTTTAGGGTGTACGTTTAGGGTATAATTAGGGATTAGGGATTAGGGATTAGGGTTTAGGGTTGAAGGTTTAGAGATCAGCGATCGAGTGCGGTGCATACACATTATTAGAGGCACACGCCTTTGCGCATAATGCATGAGTATATATATAAGTGTGTTTTTTGGCCACCAACGATATAGATCGGGAGAGAGATTGAAATGTATATATATCCCCAAGAATATGTTCGAATATATATATAGAAATATATGCACGAATGATATGTGCAAGGTATGACATGCGCGCATGCACTCTAATTGTATATTATTATGAGGAAACAATCAAATGTGTTTTCATTCGAGAGAACTTGTCAAAATTCAAGTTAATTAATTTATCGAGATAATTATATAATTAATTAATAAATCTGAGGGAGTGTCGTTGGCCTATATATATGTTGGGTTTAATTAGGGTTTAGGGTTTAGGGTTATCTAGCTAGGGTGTTTTAGGGTTAGGGTTAGGGTTAGGGTTAATTAGGGTTTAGGGTTTAGGGTTTGGGGTTTAGTTTTAGGGTTTAGGGTCTAGGGTTTAGGGTTTAGGGTTTAGGGTGTATTGTGTTTAGGGTTTAGGGTTTAGGGTGTAGTGTTTACGGTGTAGGGTCTAGGGTTTAGGGTTTAGTGTTTAGGGTGTTTCAGGTGTACGTTTAGGGTATAATTAGGGATTAGGGACTAGTGTTTTAGGGTTTAAAGGTTTAGGGATCATCGATCAGTGCACACACATTATTAGAGGCACCGCGCCTTTGCGCATAAAGTACATGCGTATATAAGTGTGTTTTTGGCCATCAACGATATATAGATCGAGAGAGAGATTGAAATGTATATATATCCCCAAGAATATGTTGAGATATATATTGAAATATATGCACGAATGATATGTGCAAGGTATGACATGCGCATGCACACTAATTGTATATATATTATGAGGCAACTTAATCAAATGTATTTTCATTTGAGAGAACTTGTCAAAATTCAAGTTAATTAATTTATGGCGATAATTATTGGTCGCCTGCTTGATGCGCGATGAAGTGTCGTTGGCCTATATTTATATGTGAGGGTTTAATTAGGGTTTAGGGTTTAGGGTGTAGTACGTGGTTTTAGGGTTAGGGTGTAGTGTTTAGGGTTTAGGGTCTAGGGTTTAGGGTTTAGTGTTTAGGGTGATGTTTAGGGTGTACGTTGAGGGTATAATTAGGATTAGGGATTAGGGTTTTAGGGTTGAAGGTTTAGGGATCAACGATCGATCGGTGCACACACATTATTAGAGGCACCGCGCCTTTGCATAAAGTGCATGCGTATATAAGTGTGTTTTTTAGCCACCGCTATATAGATCGAGAGAGAGATTGAAATGTATATATATCCCCAAGAATATGTTCAGATATATATTGAAATATATGCACGAATGATATGTGCAAGGTGTGACATGCGCGTGCACACTAATTGTATATATATATTATGAGGGAACTTAATCAAATGTGTTTTCATTAAGAGAACTTGTCAAATTCAAGTTAATTAATTTATCAGCGCTAATTAGTTGGTCGCCTGCTTGATGCGCAATGAAGTGTCGTTGGCCTATATATATATGTTGGGTTTAATTAGGGTTTAGGGTTTAGGGTTATCTAGCTAGGGTTTTAGGGTTAGGGTTAGGGTTAATTAGGGTTTAGGGTTTAGGGTTTAGGGTTTGGGGTTTAGTTTTAGGGTTTAGGGTCTAGGGTTTAGGGTTTAGGGTGTTTAGTGTTTAGGGTTTAGGGTTTAGGGTGTAGTGTTTAGGGTGTAGGGTCTAGGGTTTAGGGTTTAGTGTTTAGGGTGTTTGGTGTACGTTTAGGGTATAATTAGGGATTAGGGACTAGGGTTTTAGGGTTTAAAGGTTTAGGGATCATCGATCGAGTGCACACACACATTATTAGAGGCACCCGCGCCTTTGCGCATAAAGTGCATGCGTATATAAGTGTGTGTTTTGGCCACCAACGATATATAGATCGAGAGAGAGATTGAAATGTGTATATATATATCCCCAAGAATATGTTGAGATATATATTGAAATATATGCCCGAATGATATGTGCGCAAGGTATGACATGTGCGCATGCACACTAATTGTATATATATTATGAGGCAACAATCAAATGTATTTTCATTAGAGAGAACTTGTCAAAATTCAAGTTAATTAATTTATCGTGATAATTAGTTGGTCGCACTTGATCATAATGAAGTGTCGTTGGCTATATTTATATATGTAGGGTTTAATTAGGGTTTAGGGTTTAGGGTGTAGTGGTTTAGGGTTTAGGGTGTAGTGTTTAGGGTTTAGGGTCTAGGGTTTAGGGTTTAGTGTTTAGGGTGTTTAGGGTGTCGTTTAAGGTATAATTAGGGATCATGGATTAGGGTTTTAGGGTTTTAGGGTTTAAGGTTTAGGGATCATCGATCGAGCTAGTGCACAGACACATTATTAGAGGCACCCGTGCACGCATAAAGTGCATGCGTATATAAGTGTGTTTTTTGTCTGACGATATATAGATCGAGAGAGAGATTGAAATGTATATATATCCCCAAGAATATATTAGGATATATATTGAAATATATGCACAAATGATATGTGCAAGGTATGACATGCGCGCATGCACACTAATTATATATATTGTAGGCTTAATCAAATGTGTTTCATTCGAGAGGCTTGTCAAAATTCAAGTTGAATTAATTTATCAGCGCTAATTAGTTGGTCGCCTGCTTGATGCGCAATGAAGTGTCGTTGGCCTATATATATGTTGGGTTTAATTAGGGTTTTGGGTTTAGGGTTATCTAGCTAGGGTTTTAGGGTTAGGGTTAATTAGGGTTTAGGGTCTAGGGTTTAGGGTTTAGGGTTTGGGGTTTGGGGTTTAGGGTTTAGGGTTTAGGGTCTAGGGTTAGGGTTTAGGGTTTAGGGTTTAGTGTTTAGTGTTTAGGGTTTAGGGTTTAGGGTGTAGTGTTTAGGGTTTAGGGTCTAGGGTTTAGGGTTTAATGTTTAGGGTGTACGTTTAGGGTATAATTAGGGATTAGGGATTAGGGTTTAGGGTTTAAGGTTTAGGGATCATCGATCGAATGCGCACACATTATTAGTGGCTTTTGCATGCACAGCATAAAGTGCATGCGTATATAAGTGTGTTTGTTGGCCACCAATATATAGATCGAGGGAGAGAGATTGAAATATATATATATCCCCAAGAATATATTAGGATATATTGAAATATATGCACACGAATGATATGCAGGTATGACATCACGCGCATACACTAATTATATGTCGGGAAGACCCGGAAGTAGGGCAATGGTGTGTGAGCCGTAGGTGTCCTTGGCGACTCAATGAGCAAGGAGCTTGGTGAGACAATGGCGAGGTGTGTGAAATAATGGCCTGATCGGGAGCGGCTGGCTACAGGTCCTGGTCGGCCTGGCTACGGCCGCCAATGCGGTAGGTTGGGGCGGCTTCTACAAGCCATATCCGGCTGGGGTTTGTAACCTCGGACCGGCTCGAGGCTGGCGAGTCTTACCTTTGGAAAAGACCGGGTTGTGTCCGGGTTCCTAAAGTTATGGCCGACTAAATCCTCAAGTAAAGCGCGAGAGCCTTTGTGAGCAATAGTGCACGCCGGACAGAAGGTCATCATGGTCTGCGATCGTCCCGTGCGCTCGGTGGGCGATGGCGGCGGGGACACCTCCTCTCCATGCAAGCCCGGCCTTGGCAGCGGATGGGAGCGAGCCATGAGGCCTCAGCAGTCCCCGCGTCAGCACTGCCTCGGGAAGGAGCGGAAGCCGGAGCCGGCCAAGCCGGCCGGTAGACTATAGGGTCTTATATGTAAAGTGCCAGCGCCTATATAAGCTGGGCTACCCCCCTCGTGCGGGGACGATCGATCATTCTCATTCACTTCCACCCCTAGCGCTGCCCTGAGAGAGAGACTCTTGTCTTCCTTAGCCTCCCAGGAGCAGCCGGACACAGCTCAAGGAGCAACCTTGTATTGTGTGATCATCATATACACTCTAGCGAGGAGTAAGAGGTGTTACACCTCCATCAGGCCTCGAACCTGGGTACGTGGCCGTGTCGCTCGTCCCCATGCCCGCATCCGGATACCGCCCGTAGTGAGATCTCTCGGGAACCACCTTCGATTAGCCACCCTATGGCATATGCGTGGCCGATACACGACATTTGGCGCCCAGGTGGGGCATTCGGCATCCCTCGGCGGTGTCTTCATCAGGACGGGCCTCACCTCCTGCCGGCGAGCGAGTCGCTTCCCACGGCGGTTGGAGATTCGCTCCCTACATTTGCGTCGGCCGTGTGTGTTCGCCGCCCCGACCGGCCCTTCCCGGCCCGGCGGCGCGTCATCTCCGCTTCGGCGGCCACGACGTCCCGTCGCCCGCCCAGTCGCACGCCGTGGCTGCCACGCGGCAGTCTTCTTGACTGCGCAAGCCCTCCTCCTTGGCGAACAGCAGGCGCTCCACGCCCGGCCCCGTAGTCGTGCAAGTCATGATGGGTGGCGAGGGCTCCCACCAAGAACCCGCGCACCCGCGGCCCCAGCACGCGGAGCGCAACATCGACCCCAACGCCTCCGGCTCGGGCGCAAGCGCCACCACCCGTCCGGGCGGACGGGGCGCAGCTGAGCACCCCGCTCACGCCCGGTGCCGACCCCACCACCATCGGGAAGGAGGCGCACCGCCGGCTCCTCCTCAAGCAAACGGGCGGCTGCGCGCGCACTGGCGCGGATGGAGATCTCGGCGCGAGCCTGGCGCGCCCACGGCCTCACTCCCGGCGAGCGACGGTCCCCGGCCGAGCCGGCGGATCGCCGCCGGGCGCGACTGTGGCGCCGAGGTCGCGCCGGCGGTGCTCGCTCGCCGGCTCCGTCGCGGGCAACGGGTCTACAACACCCCAGGTAAGGTGTCTGCGCGGCTGAAGCCGCCGCGGCAGCTGAGCCGCCTTGAAGGCGAAGAGTTCTGGCCGCGAGACCAGCGGGTGAGGCGAGGTGCTCACGCGCGCGACCACCCGGCGAGCGGCCGACCCCGGGCTATGTCAATGCCCCCGGGCTTCTCACGCTCGTGGGTGGGAGCAGCGACGGGGAAGGCGCCGGGGACTCGGCCGAGTCGCCTCCCCCCGGCCTGGCGGGCCAGTGACTCCGAGACCACGCACGCAGCTCGGGCGAGCCAGGGCCACCGGTAGAGCGGCCCGGCGCGGTAGGCCTCCTCAGCGGAACCGGGAGACGGGCTCGAGCCCCACCGCCCGGCACGTCGGCTCGAAGCAAGCGGCGCATACCAGCGTGCAGCTCTCACGAGTGATCCCGCGCGCCAGGCCAGCCAGACGCTCGAACGCCTCGGCCGTCGGGTCGAATCCCGCGACACGGAAGAAGAGCGCCGGCGGAAGTGTTAAAGTGCTTCGGGCGCGCATCATCAATGAGCCCATGATCGGCGGCCTTCCGGCTCACGCGCGACACCCAAGTGCGGCGGCCTTGGCGGAGGCCCGGCTGTGGACTTCTCCACCGCGTTCGGCATCGCCAAAGGCAACAAGCGGCGGAGGCTGTGCGCTCTCCCCCCACTCATCTTCTGCTCGAAGCTCCGCCGCACATGGCTCAGCAACTTGCCGGCGGCAAGATAGCGGCTGGACTTTGAAGCGGCCTTCATTAGCAACTACTTGGCTTTATCGCCGTAGGAGTCGCCCTCGGCGGCTTGAGATGTATAGCCGGGGCCGGGCCCGGGAGCCCGGACCGCGCATACAGCCTGCGGCCCAGTGTGAGATGCGCAACTTTCTGCGAGGGTGTGCACGAGATCAAGCCATCGGCTTCTTCATGGGCTGCCGGCCAACACCATGCTGTGGCACAAGCTACGCCGCGGCCCGACCCCCGTCGATGGCCGCCTTGATGGCCATCGCCCAGGCAATCTGTATTTGGTGAGAGCCAGGCAAGCCTCAGCTGAGAAATTTCGCCGGCTCCCTCCAGCCGGCAGAAGGCACCTCTCACGGCAGCCCGTGGGACAACTACCGCGGCAAGCGGCACAGCGACCAGCGGACCGCCGTACGGCTCGCCACGTAGCGCCGTCGCGAACTGTGACGGCAAGCGCGCGGCGACAGCGGTGGGCCAGAAGTACACCTTAAGCCGGATGCTCTCGGCTCGGCGTGCAGAGTACCCACCGGCGGCAAGGGCCCTCCAACCACACCACCGCGCGCCTTCATGATGCGGCCGACAAGCGGTGAACCTCTCCGCCTCCACCCCCGCCTCCACCGGCCGGCGGGCCGGGTGAGCCGGCGCAGAGAAAGCCAACCTCGAGCACCACGGGGCTAACCAAGTGCACCATGGCCGGTACCATCCGGCCGAAGATGCTACCTACATCATCTTCACTTAGAGCCAGGACCAAGGCGAGCCGGCGAGCTGGTTCTCGAGGTCAACGCGGTCCTTTGTCGGTCCCCCGATGCCCTGGCCCCGGTCGGGCTTGAGGCCATCCGCGATCGCCGCGACACATGGCTGTCTCGAGCCGGGCAGCTACGCCATCGTCCTCGACCCCACCCGGCACAACCCGGCGCAGCGTGCACTTCTCGCGCGTCCTCATCGGCGGCGCGGCCCACACATCCTCCGCGACCGCCGCACCTTGCTGCAGGCCGAGTTGCGCCCCACCGTCTTCCATGGCATCGTGCCGGGCCATGCTGCCCGACCGATCGGCTTAGGATCATTTGGAAGTGATGTTAGGAGCGGACCACTTCCATAGAGAGAATCGAGTTCGAGGTGGTGGACCTCATGAGTCCCTACCTGGGCAGGCCGGCCCTGACCAAGTTCATGGCAGTGCCCCACTATGGGTACTTGAAGATGAAGCTGCCTGGCCGCCCTAAAGGGGTCATCACCATGGCCGGCGACTACCGCCGCTCCCTATGGGCTGCGCCACGCAGAGCTCCAAGATAGCCCAGACGGTCGCCATGTAAGGACTCATCCCACGGCGTCGCCCTCGCCAAGGCATGTGACCAGAGACATGCGTACCAGACAACCGAGGCTGAGACGACTCGCTGAGGGCGTGAGCAACCTGAAGATCTGTGGACACGAGCGCGGCCGAAACAAGTACGTCACCATCGGTGCCGGCTTGGCTTGAGGAAATAGGAGCGAGCTCACCAGCTTTCTCCGTGAGAATCGGGACATCTTCGCATGGACTCCAAAGACATGCGGGTGTCATAGAGAGTTGAGCCCGACACCACCTCCGTCCCGACTGAGAAGCCAGCGATTGAAGCAGCCTCTGGCGCCCGGCAGGAAGAAGAGGAAGGCCATCGGTGGAAAATGGCCATTGCTCGCAGCCGTTCATCATGGAAGTGCTGCACAGGACTGGTTGGCGAACCCCGGTCCCTGGTTTTGAAGAAGAACGGCTTCTGGCGCATGTGTATCGACTACACCGGCTGAACAGGCGTGCCCGAAGGACCCACCCTGTGGCCGCCTGGATTGATCAGGTGATCGATTCCACCGTTGGTTGTTGTTGTCTTTTCTAGATGCCTATTCAGGCTACCACCCGATTCTATGAATTCGGATGATCAAATAAAGACTTCGTTCATTACCCCGTGCGGGGCTTATTGCTACGACTATGCCATTCAGCTCGAAAAATGCAGGCACCACCTACATGCAAAAATGCTTGCAGGATCAAATCGGCAGAGACGTTCACGCATATGTGGATGATGTCGTTGTAAAAACCAAGGGGATGCCTACCCTCCTTGATGACTGAGAGAAACCTTCCACCAATCCCAGAGAAGATTTCGGATGAAGCTCAACCGGCCAAGTGCACATTCGGGGTGCTCTGGCCCGCTCCTTGGCTACCTCGTCTCTCCAGCGAGGGATCGAAGCCAACCGGAGAAGGTGGTGCCTGAGAAGAAGAGCTGTCACAGTGCCTCAAGGACGTCCAGAAGTTTGTGGCTGCCTGGCTTCCTTGAGCTGCTTCGTCAGCCGGCTGGGAGAAGGCACTGCCCTTGTATCAATTGATGAAGAAGGCGGACAAGTTCATCCCAGATGCACGGGTGGATGAAGCCTTAGTGACTTCGACGCGTGCTCAGCCAGCGCCAATCCTTTGGCTGCCGCTTCAGTACGACCGTGCTATTGTACATCGAAGCCATAATCAGTGGTTAGCGTTATCTGGTGAGACGCAAAGCCGCGAGGAGCAGGCGGTCGAGCGCCCGGTCTACCTCGGCGAAGTGCTCTCCCGGTCGAAGCAAAACTACCCCCACAACCGAAAGTCACCTACGGCGTATACATGGCGGCCAAGAAGCTCAAGCATTACTTCCAAAGAGCACCCCATCAAGGTGGTTGCCCACGGCGCCCTTGGCGGAAATCATTAATAACAAAGAGAACGCCAGCAGTAGGGTTGCCAAGTGGGCCCTGGACCTAGCCGCCCACACCATCCTCTACGAACGCGCACAGCCATCAAGTCGCGAGATCCTCGCGGACTTCTTCGTCGGCCCAGGCCGAGATGCGGTGCCTGCGCTTTGTCTTAGGATTCACGCATTGGAATTGCATTTGACGGCTCGAAGATGCGCAACGGCTTGGGAGCCGGCATCGTCATCACCTCTCCCAAGGAAGACCGACTGGACTACGTCTGCAGATCCACTTCGCAGCATCCAACAATGTGGCGGATTAAAGCGCTCATTCATGGGCTAAAGCTGGCCAAGGAGATCCGCATACTCTGCTTTGGCGACTCCGACTTGGTTATATCACGAGCATCATGGCCCAGGACGCGAAGGACGCTAACATGGCCTCGTCCGCTTCCACGTCCAGCGGCTAGCCGGCTTCTTCGACGGCTGTGAATTCCACCATGTGCTGAGCAAACAACGAGGCGGCTGACGCCTGTCCAAGATTGGCTCAACCCGGCAGCCATTTCGCCGGGTGTCGCCTTGGCGGTTCTCAAGAGCGAGTCCATCATCTGCTAATCATAGGACTCGGATTCAATATTACGTGCCCCGGCTGACCCGGGAGCTGCTCAGCGAACCAGGGAGCTTCATCGCCAAACTCGGGGAGCTAGGCGAACCCTTAAGCTGCAAGGTGAACACGTGAACCCGCAACGGTCGAATCCGGAAGTTCCCACGCAGGGAGGGCCTGTTGGTCAGCGTATTCGAGATAAGATGCGTACCTTCATGGGCACAAGAATTCCTCTCCTACCTCACCAGCGGTGTGCTGCCTGATAATAGAGTCCGGGCCCGAGCAGTTGAGAGAAAGGGTCAAGGCCTATACAATCATCAACCACCGGCTGTGCTGTAAACGCAGCGTAAGTGGGGTGTTCCGGCGGTGCGTCGAGCCGGGATGGAAAAGAGATGCTTAGGGAAATCCACCAAGGAGAGTGCGGACATCACGCCTCCTCCCGAGCCATAGTGGCCAAAGCTTTCGGCACGGTTTCTTGGCCATTGCGCTCGGAGACGCGAGAAAGAGCCAGTGAAAGTGCAACGGCTGGCAGCTTTGCCAAGCAAAAGCACACGCCGAGCTTTCGCCTTGAAAACCATCCCCATCCCATGGCCAATTCGTTGTGTGGGGCTTGGATATGGTGGGCCGATCAGAACGACGCGAGGCGGCATGACTCATCTCTTGGTGATGATTGACAAATTCACTAAATGGATCGAAGCCAAGCCAATAAAGCTGGGCGACTCACGGCCGTCCCACATTCCTCAAAAAATAATCGTGAGATACGAAGAGTTTGCCCCACGGCATCATCATGACAATGGCAGCAACACGCCGAAGGCATTTTTCAAACCTACGCAGAGATGGGGATCTATGGACCTAGCATCCGTGGCGCACCCGGGTCAAACGGCCAAGTGGAGAAAGCAAACGGCAGTCTGGCAAGTATCCGACCGGGGTGGAGCCGCTTGAGCGCTCAGGCGGCTGCTGGATTGAAGAGCTGCCCGGCGTACTATGGAGCCTGCGCACGGCCAAACCGCTCGGTCGGCTTCACACCCTTCTTCCTCGTATATGGAGCCGAAGCCGTCCTGCTGACATCGAGCACGCCGCGCCAAGGATCAAGCTATACCCAGAAAGCTGACCAAAGAAGCTCGCGAAGATGGGTCGACCTGGTTGAAGAGGTCAGGTGATGGCCGTCAGGTCCGCCATATATCAACCTTAGCAAAACTCAGAAGCGCTATCACAGCCGGAAGGTCCGGCCCTTAGCATTCCGAGAAGGAGACCTGGTGCTGAGCTGATCCAACGGACCGACGGACAGCATCTTGTCATCCCCATGGGAGGGTCCCTTCATCGTGAGCAAGGCAGTGAGCAATGATTCCTACTATCTCATAGATGCCCAGAGGCTAAGAAAAACAAGGCAAACAAAGGCGGCAGAGCTAAACGTCCCTGGAATATCGGGTTGCTTCGACTATTTTTACATGAGAGCGAGGAATGTATGTGTCCCTTGTCCTTTTTAAGCTATAAAAAAGCATCGCCAAGAGCGCCGTTTCCGACAAGTTTTCGCATAATCTGCCTTTGTTTCGCAGTCTGGCTTAAACCTCTCACTTGCTTGGCGGCTGTTAACGTGATCCGGTTTCGACAATAGGCTTCGATCCGGCTACGAGCCGCAACCATTTGTCCACGGGTGTGGGAGTAGATAAGGAAGCCGACAACGGCTAAGGAAAGTAAGCGAGTTGACTTGCAACTATAAAAGTGCCGAATTGCCGAATTCAGCTCGTTAGTGAAATCTTTGTCGGCCTCACCCTAACGGCAGCTCTCGATCGGCGACGGATGCATGAGTCGGACGTACGGCTAGGCAAGGCATAGCCAGAGTGGGCGGATAGGAAAAAGCGAACAAGTCGAAAGAAGGCAAGTTGGCACACAAGTGATTAACAAACACATTAGAGTGTGACATAATAAAAGATGATAATATTCATACATGTGCACCCGGCATCCGGGGGATTTAATAAATTGTCTTGGCAAAAGCAACAATTGAGAGGTGAAGAGATGCAACTGGTATTCTCGGATCGCGAGCAGAAGCTGGGTCATCCCCGAACCGTCTTCGCCTCTCGTCTTGCATCTCCTCATCCTCGTCGTCGGACGGCGACAGCACCCAGAAGCGACCCCCTAGAGAGTGCTCCGGAGTACTCCCGTCAAAGAGCCTGCGCCGGGCAGTCACCGGTGACCCGACCGGGAGCTTGCCCTCCCGCGTCGGCTCGCCGTGCTCGAGAGCTGCCCAGAGTCCATCTCGTTGTACCCGAGGAGAGGACAAAGGGCAGCGCCATGTCGGCCCAGCGCGCGTGGCCGACTCCTTCCGATCGGGGGGAAGCGTCCCCCCGCTCCATCAAGGAGATGAGGTCGGAGATATCTTGCGGCACGCCTCCCGCCGGGCCACGGCATCGAACCAGCTCCTCGGCCGCCCCTTACAGAGCTCCCGACCAAGCAGTGATGGGCTCGGCGCGGGCAGCCATGGATGCCATATAGTCCTCCATGGTGATACTCAAGGCTGCCCTCGCCGGTCGCCGCCTCCTGGTCTCGCGCAGCGCCAACGGCTGCTAATCCGCATCCTGCGTTTAGGGAGGCATGCAAGGAAAAGCACGTCGAAATCATCCAAAGCGAAATAAGTGAAAAATGCAAATTTCGAAATCCCTAAAGTAGACGGCGACGTGAGCAAAAACACTTGCCGATAGAAGATAAGTCGAAGGATAAAAACTGACGCCAGCAAGCAAGCGCCCCAGCCGAAGATGGAGATAGCGAAAAAATCGGAGTTTCTGCCGCCGGCTGCCAACATGACCTTGACCGCGGCCAAGCAGTAGCCGGCAAAGGGGAAAGAGAGAAAGAAGAAATGCACTCACCAGACAAGCGCGGTCGACGCGCCAATCGCCCACCCAGCGCTTGGCGGTGGCCGACAGCTCAGTGGTCTTGGTGGTGACCTCCTCCTGAAGCGCTTCCACCTCGTCCAGCCGCCGGCTCGGATCCTCCACCTTCTCCTTCTCGGCGGAATACGGGGAAAGCTCGTGGTGGGCACTGCCTCAGCCGGTGGTCGGTGGTCAGCTCATCAGCCACCCAGGCTGAGGTGCAGATCGGTGCCTGGCTCTGCTGGCTGGGTGCTGCCTCGGTGGGGCAGAGGTGGGGGAGGCGTGGGTTGCCTGGGTGGGTTGCTGCTGAGGGTTGGTGTC